>JAUZND010002454.1:0-61243 GCA_034780555.1 Coelogynopora nodosa
AAATATTATACTATGAATTCTGGAACAACAATACATATTATATATATTATTAGTTTCACTTTCAGTTTTCGGTTTCATTTATATTAATAGATATGACGTAATTAATAAAGTTTCAATGTTGACATTTTAAAGAACTCATTAGCATATATGCTAATGTGTCATAGAAACGCTGGCAGTCAGAAAAATAAAGTGAAGAATGAATTCTATCTCAACACCACCTCCTTATATACATTTTTATTTAGTTTCATTATGCTAATTTGTTATTGAATATTTTTAGTTTCACTTTCGGTTTCACTTTCAATTTTGTTATTGACATTTTAAAGAACTCATTAGCATATATGCTAATGTGTCACAGAAACGCTGGATGGTATACTACTTATATATATATAATATACTATTTCAATAGCTTTTTCCTATGTTTACAGTTGAAATATAAGGCGATTTCTAAGAGAATTTATTTTTAGCTTTCACTGAAAGCTTTCAAAACACTTTGATGTTTCAATCTTTATTTCCAATATTGATCAATTTTATTTAATTCATTCGAGTTGTACTATACACACTTTCCTCAAGGTAATACGATATTGATAAAAATTTTTCCAGTCTGGCTACTATTGGATCATGCTGATCGATGGTCATTTCGACCGCCTCATGTGTATTCTGGTTCTTGGGCAGGCGGTGGCCTACCTCATTTGTTATGGTAAGAGAGTCGACTGTATCTGCTATGCTTATGCAAGGAACAGTGAAAAATACCGTTATATAAATGTGACACAAAAAAATGCTTTTTAAATAATTATGTATTCATGGTTGTAGAATATATTTTCTGTTTCTTAAATTATATATATATCCGTACTATTACACCTTGTTTACGTTTTATTCTATTGTAATATGATTTTTTTATGTTAGTTGGAATTATGTACCACTATAGAACAACATGTTTTTGTTAAAGTATTTTCTACTAACAGTTGAATAAATAGATTATGGAATTATTCGACCTAAATAATATTACAATTTTATGCTTCAGCTTTATTGCTAAAATGAATTTCTGATGTTGTTGCTATACCGTTAACATTTATATAATGTCACAACTTATTGCAATCTACAATATCGTTATAAGGGAAATGAATAATGCTTACATTTAATAAAATGGGGTCGAAGAAACTGTTTTTAAAATGTCGCTTTCAAGTTTTCATTCTTGGACTATTCCAGAACACGTAAAATTAAATTATTTTATCTCTGATGCATCAATATTTCTAAAACTTAGTAAAATTGATTTTTCTCATAAAATAAATTTAGAACATTTTTCGAATCAATAATTCAAAAATTCATCATATAAAAAACGATAAAGAAAAAATATATAATTATTGAAAAAAGAGTATATATTTTACCTATTTTCGAATATGATAAATGTTATGATATCTAGTAGGTCACATGACTATAAGCTCAATATCTCCACACGATTGTCTGAGTCGTTTTTAAACAGCTGTGTGATTATGTCCTTTTGAGGGTTTTGTCCAAAAGTCCTTATAAACAGGTTGATAGAAACCATTCGCGACGTTTAAAACATGTATTTTGAATATATATAAATAACCTTATACTTTTTATTATTGTTATCACATTGCATAATATTATATATTTATTATTTTAAGCTCGATCAAAGCGAGTTGAACCGAAGCTGGTGAAAATCTTCTTCTTGATATTACTCTCATTGAGCTGTATTTGTAGTGTGGTAAGTATTTCAAATTAATTAAACTGTAATATAATCTGACTATTATTTTTTTGCGTATTAATCATGATTCTCGGCCATTTATATTTACATTTATATCCTAACTAATTACTTCTATATATTAGACATTATAAGTTTTCAAGCAAAAGTTTCGTGCGCTGTTCTAGGTATATTCAAGTAATATGTATCGTACCATATTGTATTGAAAACATATAATTTACAAAATACTCGTCAGCGTTATAGATATTGAAACCTATTACAATATATTTGTAGTTTAGTAAATGTTTGTATCAATATTTGATAATGTATTTATATATGTTTTAATGTGTAGAAAATTAATTTGGTATTGATAAATAATGCTTCATTATAATAATGTACTATTTTTAAATTAATTTTCTACACTATAGGCATACTGTTCTAATTGTTGTACAATTAACTAATTGTTGTACAATTAACTAAAGTCCTTTTCTTAACTTAAGTCCTGACATTTTCTTGTAGAAACAAAAGTTCAATTTAATGTTTTTAATTATATTTTTATTGCTCATTTATAATTTACAGATATGTTACCTTGACTCTATATGAACAGACTATTTTTGATGATATCCATAATATATATAATATATATATAATATGACATATTAAAATGTTATAAAATTATAAGCTATGCATATTATAATTTGTCAAATGTCTTTGCGAACTATATGTTTTACAATGAGTGGTGAGGGGATCTGTTTATGTGTGGTGATTGGTGATCAATAGAATACGGTGTGAAATAAAATGGACTCTTGGTGTGTCTAGTATAATTTTGGACCTTTTTAAGAGATATGTACCATTTATCCTATTTGTATGTAAATACCAGTATAGTAGTATGATTATTTTTTCAGTATAGACCGTAATAACACTAGGTGCTCTCTTCATTATGATATAATAAAAGGATAGTTTGCTTATAGAAATACCGGAGCAACATACACAATGAACGAGCACTTAACCTGTTGTTTCCTCTGGAATTATTATAGTTTTCTTTAAAAATAATACAAGTACGAATTTCTTTCAGTATAAACTCACTCCATATATATATATATGTTGTATTGGTATCCTTTTGTGTTACACTTGATATCTTATGTTCACCTCCTCTCCTCGCCTTGTCACCAGGCGGCCTTCATCTGGTATGCGATTCCCAGCAAACATTACACTGAAAAGTGTAACTACGCGGAACAGATAAAGGGCGTCACTCCAATCCCCGATGGCTATCTGTCTATTGGATGGTTGGCCGCTATAGTGCCGATAATGCTCGGCTTGCCCATCGCTTTGGTTATGCAGTGTTTCCAGGCCAAAAGGGACTCCATTCCGGTGAGACTTTCATGATCTTCTTATTTCGAAGGATTTTCATATACTTGAACAGAATAACATATTGTAAACTCAGAGGTGTATATAGCCAGGCGCAAAAGATAAATTTCCTTTGTTTATAATATATACAAAAATGTGAGTAGCATGAATATAGAATGTTTCACAATAAATCTATCCTTTTGAATGTCACGAATATGCAGCTATACTTTAGTATTTGGAATATGTATAAAATTTAATAATAACAGTGCGCTGAGTAAATTGTGAATGAGTTTTCAAAGGGGCAGAGCTCCAATATAATGTATTTTTACCTAGTAAAGCTTCATTTCTGAAAGCGGCGCAGATCTCAAGAAATTTTATTGTAGGAATTACAAGATTTTTGTGCCTAATTGATGAAATTCATCAAAGTAAGTTACACCCCTAATACCTAATACATAGATAATTAAAAAATATCTATTTAATAGGATATAACTTATTTAGCTTTCCATTGGAGCGTCATAATTTAGAAGAGCGCATTTCTGAAGTTTTCAAAGATGCCCATTAAGATAAATAGTACGCAATGACGTAATATGGCATATCTATAGTTATGCCACTAAAACTACTGAATTAATTATTTTTATTCTTATTGAATGTCTAAGTTCTAGTCTCAGTATTCTTATCGTTTTTATAAATTTTTAGGTAAACTTCCGTACAAAATACAGTAAAATTATCCAGCAATTAAACTTAACCCTAAATGTGGTAAAATAAATTGGTGGATCAAATGTATAACTGAAACAAATATTTTATATCCGTAAAAGCTTTTGTTGACAGCGTTTCCATAAACCTGGAAAACTTATAGTCGTTTCTTTTAATTGATATGACTATGACATATTTTTGTCATTTTGTTAAAATATATTAAACAAATATCCTTTAAAGTTAACTTTCATTAGAAAGACAGCTACAACACCGTATCGTTTTTCTGTCCTGTGCAACGTAAAAATGCATGGAATTAATTATTTAAATTGTCTGGAAGAGTCATAGGTACTTTTCTGTTTCCTAAAAAACATGAAAATGTTGTTTACTTTTGTCAATCTATAATTCATTGAAAATATTACATTCAACTATTGTGTTTATTTAAAATATACTGAGATATATAATATAATATAATA
Source organism: Coelogynopora nodosa (assembly GCA_034780555.1). Taxonomy (NCBI): domain Eukaryota; kingdom Metazoa; phylum Platyhelminthes; order Proseriata; family Coelogynoporidae; genus Coelogynopora; species Coelogynopora nodosa. The sequence continues at coordinate 4,216 of JAUZND010002454.1, forward strand.
TTCTAATAATATTAATTAGTCATTATTGAGTCACCAAAAAACTAAAAAGACATAATAAAGTATTATAATTTAAAACAATACTTTGATCAATATAGTATTGTACATAAACATACTTATATATTATCATGTAGCTAGAATGTGTTTATTTTGTATAGATATAAATTCGTACAGTTCTGAAATTTTATTGTAATTTGAGAATTTCATTATATTAAATGTGCTAGAGTCCTTCACACTATAAACGTATAACTCAAAATTTATTTGCCAGAATTTAAAAAATATATATTTTGTCATACATCAAAATGAATCTTGACAAACAATAGTTCAATGAATATATATTATAATTACTAAACTGCCCTTGTCGTCCACTCCAGTATTGTCGCTATATCCTGCACGGTGACTCCGCCGCTCAAATGCCCGTCAACGACTCTGAAGTGGGCTTTGCTCGACCAATGGAAACACTGGACCACCGCGAAAGACAGCCCGGTGATATGTACCACTATGAGTACCGATCGAGCCAGCATACCACATAGACATAGCACTGCTCACTTTTTTTAATATGCAATTCTGGTCAACGGATAATAAATTTGTTATATTGTTTTAGCATTACTGATCAGTTACTAATTTTTTTAAGTATTTATTTACAGCTTTATATTATTTGCGTATTGCACACTTTTTGTACATGATACCTTTTAACACTTCAGTTTATATATATTTTTAAATGTTTAACATTGCTATGATTGTTTAAATAGCTGTCATCGAATTACATTAATTTTTATTGCTATACCTAAAATTATCTAATGTAACACTAACGGTTTTACATATCAAATATAATCTACTGATGGTTCTGTGATTTATTGCCAAAATTTTTCATACAATTTTTTTTCTTCATACTACTCTTTGATCTATATTATATATTTCAAGGTTGTTTTTATATGTTTTTGACTCAAGGCTGTGTTTATTACATTTATTAACTCGAGGCTGTGTTTTTACGGATTATTTAACGACCAATCATTTGTATTTAAGAATTTCAATTATTTCCAATTTTTGTATGTTTAAATTAAATTATATGTTTCTTTCATAGAAGTCTTAAAATTTTGTCCACACTTATGCAAAGTTTATTCATGCAATACACATATTAGTTTTTTAATTTGAATCTATTTCTTGTCTGTTATATTTGCAAATTTATTTTTGTAATTGAATGAAGGTCATACATGTTATTTGATTTATTCCTACGGTGTTCTACGTGGTGTTATAAATACGAAGGAATATCAGTTTTTAACATTTCATAGCTATATACATGTATGTATGATATGCAATACTTTTTATGTAGTATATTTATGAGTATGTACTATGCTGTTATTATTTGCTTTTGTGATGCCTGCACTTAATTATATCACTTATTTATATTATTATGTAACATGCTTTGCCATATTCACTAGTTTGTCTAATTATGAAGCATGCATTTATGCTATAGTTGCTTTTATACATTATTGTATTGTAATGTTATCACTTGTACAACGGAAAATAATAAATCAATTAAGTAAAAAGCTTGTTTATTTCATGAACATAAATCTGAACATTTATTTGAATATAAATCATGTAATTTTGTAAATTATTCAAATTTCTTTTGAACGCTTTGTAGTTAGTCCTGGAGTCCAACGATCGAAAATGTTTTATAAAAATTTATCTAAACATTAATTAACGGCTTTTATTATTTTACAAATCAAGCGAGAAACATAAGTTATACAATCATCAATAAATTCTGTCACAATTTTATACTGTGCCGAAATGACATGCCGTCTATGTTAAACGAAGAGTATATATATTGTATATAACGTTTTGGTAACTAAAAAACAATTTTTGAATTTTGAACTCAAGACTTTGTCGAGCTGACTGGGGTGTTCAAAAGAAATGTTCTGTATATTTATACGAAATATAAGTTTTCTATATATACCTGAGTGATATTGTTGTCAATAAAGCTATAAAATTATCTATAAGACGAGGATGTAATATTTCCAAATTACGGGGCTCAGCGAAGTACATGGTGGTTTTAAATATATGTCAAACAAACATGATCGGTTTCTAGTTTTTCTAAACATTTTTATATGGCTAATATAATACTTTATGGCACATTTTGTTTTAAATTATCATAAATAATAGGATGTTATCCATAAGCCTAAAAAGTTTTCGATATATTCACAATTTCGAAAATATCTAAACAATGGTTGTTATCCGGAATATTCTATGAGAATGTATAAAATTGGAAGAGCATTAAAAAAGAGTTAGGAACTGACAATTTCGTGATGATCGTATTCGTGGATTTTGAGTAGTAAACGACTAAAGCGTCATTATTCAGATCGGCTTCATATATTTTAATATTTCACAGTATATGGGCTTAAACAGAACTTTGAAAATGAGACATACTGGTGAAATAAAATTTATATTAATTTAAGTGAAAACACATTGAACTATATTCAAATCATTAAAAGTTTTTTCAAAATGTTTTGTCTTCATAGCAATTATATGAATCGTTTTAGTAATCACTAAAATATGCTTTTGATTGTGCTGTGAAAGATAAAAATAGTAGTTTAATTTTTCCCACATTTGGATTAACTGTTATATGAAAGGTGAATAGCTGATGCTTCGTGTCATAAAGTGACGTCATTATCTGAGAGTTCTAATCTTTAAATAGAAACAACATGTTATAACTATTATAATTAGAAACTTCTGCATTTCTACGATGAGAAAGATTAGTCATCCTTTTGGACTCCGCACCTACCCGTCATTGGTTCATCATTTAGTTAATTTATATATGTTATATTTTCTTACATGTTAGGCAAATGTATCATATTTTTTAGTGTTAAGAATGTCTTTTTGAGAAAGTGTTTGGTTATATAAAATGTAGAATCTGAGTAATATTAAAATATTTATATTTTTAAATGTCGTTTCGTGCAAATAATAATTATCAAACGTTCTTCTGATTAATTAAATTATTCTTAAATTTTCAGATAGTCGCTTGCAGTATTAGAGCTAATTGTTATCTTATTTTTGGTGTTCAGAATGTCTTTTTGTGGAACTATTTTGTTATTGCCATATATAAAATAAAATATAGTGAATTGGCAAGTTTAGGCAAGACTGTACCAGTCCTATACGACCGTTTGTGGTGAGAACTGGAAGCAGAATTAATTCTAGTAGCAACAGTATCGCTAATTAGGCTAAGTATAGGCAATTAACAAGTGTAACAAATAAACAAATTTTAAATTAAAACAAATAGTTTGGGGGGGGGTGTTTGCCAATATATAAAATTATATTAAAATTGTGAACTGGTAAATTTAGGCGAGTACGACGATTCGTGGTATCGTGGTGTATCTATTTATACTAGTAAGCTAGATTGCAATGAACTGTCGGGATCTGGGACAGCATTAAAAGTGCATTCATTTTTTTAAATTGGCGGAAGGGGGTGATCCAGAGTAGGAAACCCTCCTACTACTCACATAATACGTATTATGCGTATATATTATTAATAATATAAATAATTACTATTACTAATAATAATAACTAAATAATTCATAGAAAATACCAATGCAAACTAATAATAAATGCTCCAAAAAATATAATGTAATTTATATATTAATTGTACAAGTATTTAGTCCGATCAGTCAACTACCCATTCAAAGTTAACTGATATAACGAAGGTCTTACTGATGTAGAAAACATACGGAACTGTTATAAAACATTTTCGAACTACGTATACAGTCTACACAAAAACATATGAAGTTTTTTAAAAATAGCGCTAAGACATATTGAAGGTCTTGTAAAAGATATTAAAGTTTTTATCAAAATTATTAAAAAAAACACAATATTATAAAGATGCTCTAAATAAGATCCATGATTAACTGAATTGGATAGGGTGCGAATTCAGAGAGGCCCCATTCTTGGCGCTCCCTAAAAGTATAAGTATCTTATAAGCAAGAATTCTTTATATAATAAGAAACTATTTATAGTACAAATTACAAACAAATCTTATTGGTATATAATATTTGTACTTTTAATGATGGTACCCTTTTCAATATTATGTTGGGCCACCATGAATTAAATTTCTGGATTTGCGCACGGCACTCCGTTCCAATTGCTATGCTATGTAGTAGATAGAATCGGAACTACTGCCTTCTTACCATACAGACGCCGACTTCTTTTACCCCCAAAGCTCGAATTGGACTCAAATATTATTCTAATTAATTAAAATAAGGTATACCACAATCTTAGAATTTACTCTTATTTTTTCTATGTTATAATTATTTCTATGATTTTTTTAATGATTTTCTATAAATTATTTTTATAACATATTGCCTGCTAAATTTGAAATTATTATAAATTAAATTTGGTTTTGTGAATGACATGTTTCATTATTGTCATATAAAATTAAGCTACATAATACAGAATAGTGCATATAATCAAAAATAAAAGTATAAACATTTATGTGAGTTTAATAGAAACTTCATATGCTTTTTATTCAAATAATTAATATAAATTTATTGTTGTTTTAACATTTAGATCCATGTTTTAATTTATTAAACACTATATATATGTACAGACTAATTCTTTATTGGAAATTTTTCATTAGGAAAATTAGATGAATAAAAGTATTTGAGACTGTCGTAACTTTAGGATTTAATTTGAATGTAATTATAATGATAAAAAGTGCCATGATTGAATTTTCAAATTATTTATTATACTTGAATAAATAATTATATATAAATATATTTATTTAAATAATTGCAATGCGATATAAAAACACATTTTTAACCCCAATTATCAAGGTTTATATAGTCCGTAAATAATTTATTTATATTCTTCGGTTCGTACAATGTCGGTCGCAAATAACGACCTAAATTATTATACATTGTTAGCAAGTTTGTTATCTTATTTCCAAAATAATAAAATGCGTATAATATATATCAACATTGACGGGAGATTATTTGAAATTTTCGGTATTTTATTATGTTGAAAACGTCAGATTATAATTTGCATTAATAATTTTTATACTATTGTAAATTAAATATAGCGCAAAATTGTATATTTTACAAATAAAAATTTGATTGAAATACATACGTATGCGCTATTTAAAATTTTTATACAATAATAATTATTATAATAGTAAGATATGTCACGTTTATTATGTAGATAATTATAATTGTTTCGATTATTTTAGCAATTTCCTTTATATAAATTATTTGTTATTTTAAGATATTGATATTTTCCACTTAAGTAAGATCGGTATTAATAACAATTGCAGAACGAAATTACAAATAAATTATTGTAAACATATTCAATTTGCTACATTAAATTTTTTTTTTTTTATTATATAATTATTTTTTATATTTTGCATGTCGTTGAATTATATATTTAAATAATTTTCATTCAATTTTTTTTAATGTGAAAATACAATATTATTGATACAATTTTTAATAATTTATATTGTTCAAAACAATTATAATTATACTTTTTAAAAATAATAGAACACTATTAAAATTGTCACTAAAAAGTTTACAACCTTGACTAATATTGTTTATTTATTTATTTATTTTAAATACCGCTTATTTTAAATAAGCGTCCTAAGCAACATTTGATTATATTTTCTCTTTATAAATTATAATAACTCTAATGTTAGAAGGCCGGCAACTTTTAAAATTAGTATAAATATAATAAAAACTATTTTTTTTATTCTTACGTATATATATGTATATAAATAGATAATAAACACAAGATAAATAAATACATGATAGCTATAATATAATTATAAATATGAAAATACTGTTATATTATATTTGTATTAATAATATATAATATTATTATTGTAAATTATACCTAATAATTAATAGTAATGAATAAAAACAACATAGTATTTTATTCATTAGGTATAACATACAATAATAATATATATAACATTAACAGTATTTTCATATTTATATTATAATATTAAAAAAAGCTATAGCTGCCTATAATATGTATATATAATATAAAAACCTAAAAAAACCTTTTTTATCTGACTAGGCAGATACATAGCCTTAGTTATAGAAATTATTTTTCCATATAGGTAGAGATATAACATCTTTGATATTTTTATTACTAGTAAAAAAAAATATATATATATATATATTATATACATACACAAATCATGATTTATAAATTATATTTATATGTGATGCATCACAAATATTATTTTTATATTTATCATTGATTCATTCACACAATATTAGTAAAATAATTATTTTTTATTATATTTATCATTGTTTCGTCAACGTTAAATTAAAAAAAATGATCTATTATTATATTTATCAGGTTATTTTATTTTCTGGTTGCTGGATTACTAACCACTTCAACCACTTCAGATAAATTATAGTCTTTGTGTTATTTCAATTTGCAAATAAAAATATTAGGCAACTTAATTAGTAAATTAAATTATTATAAAAACATAGCATTGTTAATTTTATTGACATTAATAATTACCAGGCATATAACTATACTAATGTCTAATCTATACAATGTCAAAAACAATATTTATAGTAATAATATTATTATTATGTCACTTGTCCTATGACTCTGCATAGCACATACAATACATGTAAATTGTAATACATGTACATATAGTCTAAATGCATAAGCATGCACATGTATATGACACATACTATATATATTTGGATATATGTATTTATGTATTATGACATGACCATGTATACTTATAAATATAGTCATGACTTATGATTATATGATATGCATATATGAAAAAAATCTGTATCTTTTTAATATTGCCTAAACAATTTATTTTGTCTCAATTCGGAACGAAAGCACATTTATTGCGCAAATAATTAATTATAATTACCTATCAGTAACAGTCAGTAAAACTTTTTATTTTATTAATTTTTATAAATATTTATCTAATACATAATGGCACTGTTTTTAAAGAAAGTATAACTTTAAGTAAAGAGGTATTTTATTCACTAAAAATATGTCAAAAACGTTATTAGCTTCAACCATAAATAAGTAAAATTACACAAAATTATTGAGTCAAACAAAAAAATAAGTAAAATCAATTAAAATAATGATCTCCTTATATTATAACAATTATATTCCAAGCTATAATAATATTAAAAAAATTATATAGTAATATTAAATACTAATTATTAATAAGCTATAGCAAAATTAATATTTAAAGCCTATATGGTATTTTATTTACATATATGCTTAATTAAATATATATAGCCAAGTAGTTAACTTTTTTATAAATTTTTAAAATATTATATTTATATTTATTAACCTTTTGATATTATTAGATAAAAATTAAATGACTAACAGTTAATTAAAAAATTAAATTTTATTTCTGTTTTAATTATGAGGAAAATAATGTCAAGGATATATACAGCATTAGTTTTTTTAATATCATATAATTATAGAATATGACTTTTAAATCTTTTGTATCCAATTTCTTATATGGTTTAAACTCAAATAGTATTTTATACATTTATAATATTAGCAGACACATGATCAATATGGCAATATTATATATATTATGAGTAGGCATATGACTTATAAATAGAGGTAAATTCATAAGTTTTTTTAAAAACAACTTCTGTATTAAATATGTTTTCCATATCTCTTACTAAAAAACACTACTACAACAATTAAAAATATATTCGTTTTTCATTCAAATAAAAACAATTTTAAAACAACTAGTAAATATAAAAGGTCTTAAAGCAGGAAGTTATCATAAAAAAGAAAGTTGAAGAATTATATTTGTTAATTATCATATATGGGACTTTATCATAAGTTTTATGACCCTTAATTACATTTTTGCATACAACTATAGGCTATTAATACCCTTACAAAGTTTAGATCTTGTCTTGGTTAATGCCTCTCATGAAGCACAGATGTATAATTTTTTTCTGATAAATGGACAGAAATAATAATGCTGTTTACAACTCCCTAATATAAAAAGCTACTGCAACTGCAATTTATACCATCTATGAAGTTTCCCTATTCATGACAAGAATCAATAATCTTAAATCAGTAATACAGGAATAATGTTAACACAAAAAATTGCTGACAGTATCAGTAATTATCAAAAGTGATCCTATTTCCATTAATTTCTTGACCATCTCATAAGTAATGTTCAATAAAAAGTGATTGAACCTCTACCTGATCCCTAAAAATCTCAATAAGTTATCTGACTCATTAGTTTCTGAAGTATGTTCAATAAAAAGTTATTGAACCTCTACCTGATCCCTAAAAATCTCAATAAGTTATCTGACTCATTAGTTTCTGAAGTATGTTAGCATTAAACATGTTAGAAAACATGAATGTATTATTGTAAAAGTTTGATAATGAAGTTACATTATGGAGAGAAAAGGGACAGAATTTGGAGGATCTTTCTAATAGCCTTATCAATTCTCAGAAATTATACTAATCAAATATTTTATTCTAGTAATTATTGTACACTAAAAATACATCATAATTTATCTGTGTCACATATAAGTGATAACGTTTTCTAAATGCTTAGAATTTGCATATTAATAAATAAGCATATTGAATTCATATAATACTAGTACTTAAATCTATGCTTGATTCTCTTTGTAATCCATACTATATGTTTATTGAATCATTCAACATCTAAAACAATAATGAATTTGAGAATGAATCTTATATTTTTTAATGTTTTACTTTTTAAATTTCCTAAATTAATTTGATATTCAACATAAAACAAGAATTAATATTGGCATAATAAATAAAATAAATAGTAAAATTATCTAAATAAAAAAAATTTGCATTAATTTTTTTTCAATTAGAATTACTTTTTGTACTGAACATATTTTTGTGCATACCTTTTATATTTTCCACCTATATAATTTTATTAATCTCCACTTATTGCTGGGACTATGCAAAACACTATATTATAATTGATTTAAAATAATTATGGGATCTACTTAATGTTTTGCTCTAAATGGATTTTAAAATTAATATAAAAGTTATTTATCATTATAGTTACATAATTAATATAATCAATTAAACTTATTTAAACCTAATAATAACTACTAATTAATAGATTAAAATGACTAATTAACATATATTAAAAAATAAACTGTGTAAGCTACAATAAAATTTTATATCTGACCAGTATTGCCTTTCATGCATGATTTTCACACATTGCATGATTTACAATTTATTCCAATACAAGTTTTCTCACTTTTAATACTTTTATGAGACAGATGATTTAACCTATTGCTTTTAAGTAACTTACTGATCACTAATTGTAGTATCCTAAACGTTGCATTTTTATACCTTTTTGTATTTCCTACAATACATGTCCTCCTAATTTAGATACCTTTGTGAGATAAATGGTTAAATATAATTTCGAAAAAATGTAATGATTGATTAGTTATACTATTATGATTTAAAACTGTGTACACATAATTTATAATTCAATTAACATGCATGATTTTAATGTTCATGCTTTGATCGATGATGATTTTTTTAAATTTAGAGTTAGTAATAATTTTTTTTAAATTTATAAATGATATATCTTCATTTTATATATAATAGAAATCGTTTAATAATATTATTAGAAGTTTACAGATCTTCATTAACAGTAAAGTATAATATAAACTCTCAAAACAATTTAATAATTATTTTAAACTTAAGATATCCAATGTTAGAATATTTGTTATGTTCTAGGCAAATATTTTCAAAAAACTATTTAAAAGAAATTATTTATGATTTAAGTAATTTATGCATTAAATAATAAAATTTATTAAAATTGTATATAGGTGACAGGAAATATTTACACAGACTTATATAAATAAAAAGTTATAATTGTGATAACATAGATGGCCTACCTAAAAGTCCATATATCATAATTATGTATTTGATAATTTTTAGGCTAAGTAATCATCTAGTAATTTTCATTTCAAAATATAAATTAGAATCTAGTTATAAGGTACTTTTTTTATTTCTTTGCATAATACATACTTTCTATGTATTTTATTTAAAAAATCACAATAGTGCAATTAGTTTCAAAATTAGTTTGTTCAACAAATTGATAATTTGAAATATGTAGTGTTATTTTGTGAGTTGGTACAGAAGCATATAAACTAATTAAAATTTTAATGCTTTTAATATTATGATAATATTATTTTACTTTTACCAATAATATATATTTTTCAATTTTCAATTTTAAATTGATGCACATTTTAGATTTTTTTAATTTCTATAATAATTTGTTTCTGTAAAATAATTGTTTACATTTTAACCATTTATTTTCAGTAAAATATGAGTATTCCAGCATTAGCAAATTTGTTCTATGAATTTGACAAATTCTCAAAAGGATACTTAACAATTGATGAAATTCAAAATCTGCACAAAGAAATTAACATCGAGTCAATAGATATTGAACATGTTTATTTGAGTATTCAGAAACTAACAGGTGATAGAAATACGCCAATAACTTTGTCACTATTACCAAATATTATGTTGGAATTAAGAAATCGGATGTTATTAGAAAATGATCTCAGGTATTTTTTTATACATTTATGGTTAGTTAATTTACTAATTTTAGTTATTTCTTTAATCTGTTTCTATATTACATGATTCATAACAATAATTACTCTGTCAATATAAGGTTAATCGTTATAATTTCAATTTTGAGTTTTTAAATACGCAGAATATGCAGCTGTGACCACAAACTATTTTTAATATTATTAGTTCTCCATAAATATATATATATATATATCTGTATAGAGAATTGTGTTGTCATTTTGTTTAATAATGGATATTAAACATATATCATTATTGGATGAATTTAAATGTATATAATGACTCAGTCCGATATAGAACTGTTTAAAAAAGTATAATCTTTTTTTAATTTATCCTTTGTTGAAACTGTTGGTTTTACAGGTGGACTTTTAGATCACTGGCCAATATTGAAAGAAAAATCGCAATTGACGATGCTCTTTTACTGTTTCGAGCCTGTCAAGGCGAAAATTTCCGAATGGAAACTTGGTATGATTTTCTGAATTCTCGTACAGTGAATCCGAAATCATCTCCAGTGTATTTCGATGAAATAAAACTTTGGTTAATAAATGAACCTCTATATATTGAGAAAAGCCCACCGCCAAAAAATTGGGTTGAAGAGGAGATACAAAAACTAAGAAAGGAGAATGAACAAATTGATAAAGCAGCTATTGAAGCATATTTAGAGGTACACCAATGTATTCTTGAAATAAATGAAGCACATTATATATTTGTTATTTAAATTTGAAATATTGTTCATATTATTTGGCTTTCTATTAAAATGTATTGATGTGGTGTACACCACATATATATTATATCTGTATACATTTTATATAATATAATAAAATATGTAGTCCCAGGTTAATGCAGTGTCTAAAAGACTTATTCTATTAGGAGAATAAAATCTTCAGGTCATTTATAGAAGGCGGAAAAGGATGATGTTAGTAAATAGTTTAACGTTTTTTGACATTAACCAGACAGCTTTTTGGTTTGCAAGTGACATGATGTTTAAACTTAACAATGATCTTTCTTCACCCTTTGTCAGGATGTTTTTCTTCGGCCAATATACCATTTATTATGAAAATAAAAGCTTAAGTTTATCGTAAATATAAAACTAATGTCAGGTGGTAGCTTATTTTAACCAGAATATTTACAAGTTTATGTCAGATAACACACTTTATCCTTCTCTTCCATGGTTACGGTTATGACTTTTGTGTTAAACTCAGGGGCAAGACAAAGGTCTTTAACTATAAAAAGTTTCCTATTAGGACGTTTAGATGAAGGCATTAATACTTTTTATGTTTAGCAATACGATCACTTATTGATTTGGTGACGATTAAAAGTTTACTATCTAAGTATTTATGAATTGCGAAAATACTACAAGTCCAAAAACATGACCATTGAATATAAATAAATTTATCAAATGCTGTTTATTTTTATAAGGTTTTTGTCACTATGCTTCAATTTATTTCTTATTTTTTATTTGTTTGGTATTTCCTTTCTCTTTTAAACTATTAAAAATATCAAAAACGATAATAACAGCTAGATTGCAAATTTTACTTTATTTTCATCTATGTAAAACTTCAATGTTGAAATTTGACATCAATCGAAACTATATTTCTATTTTTAAGTACGTAAAAAATGCTTTTTATGTACTTGTATATTAATATTACAGAGCAACAAGATTATTTTTGGAATTATTTGATAATACTTAGATCTATAGTTGATTTTTATTAAAACACTTAGATCAATTTAGTAAAATTAAAATTGAGAAAATCGATTGAAAACACTCAAACCACTTGTGATATATTCTATTCCGGATTTAAACTTCTCATAACCAATTTTTATTAGTCACATGTATCATGTCGTATTGAAATTAATATATCTATTTCAGAATGTTGCTAAACACCCAAACGGAAGAGATATTGGTCCCGATTCTGAGAACACAAGGTGATACATTATGTAGCAGGTTTATTTTAATTCAATTCCATTATCTAATCAAATAATAAATCTAAAATGTTGTATACAACATGATATTTTATGTCATATATCTATATGTTATTTATTCATATCACTATTTATTTATATCATATTAAACTATTTTTTATTATTCTCAATATATAGTTTCAGTGAAAATCCAAACCTAACAGGCGAAAATGAAGTAACTTATAGAGATGTGATGGATCTTGTCAATCACAAATATACCACAATAAGAAATGCAGTTATCACCGCGATGTCTGATTACTTGCCCTCCAAAAGTGATTAATTAGGACTTATTTTTTAATGTACAAATTCGGTTTTTTGCAATATAAATTGTGTATTGTTTATCATATAACATCTAAAACGATTTAGAAATATTACAAGTTAATTTAAAATGAGTACCTGGCAATATTTTTGTTTTTTATTTGTATATTAACATGATAAATTAGCTTAATTAATCTTTCTAACTGTTTGTAATTATTTAAAACATATTATTATATTGAATTGAGGGAATCATATTATAATAGTTTATTTACTATATAATGTTTTTATTTACTTTAGCGCAATATTTTCTTATAGTTTATAAAAATGTAATCAAATTCTCAAACTGATTTACAGCTGATATAATCGGCACCGACTTTGAATCTCTTCGCCGTAATGAGTCCCAACTTCGAAAAAGCGGAAAACTTGCAGAACATATATCTGACCTAGGTGAAATTCAAGAAGTAAATGTTAACTTCAATATTGATCTCCTGATGGATACTGTTGAAGCATCATTTATGTCGGCGACACAAGCGGAGGAGAAAGACGAAATGACGAAGAATGAATTAGCCCAAATGTATCCAGGTCAGGACAGTTTCGGTGAACTCTTGGTAGCGTTGTGGGAACGGGAATGCAAGGAAAAGGCCGCCTTAGAGAGCTGGTTGCTATCGGATAGTGGGGATGACGATGAAGGGGGCTCGAGCACCGAGACTCGCATTGCGGTGGCCTACTCCCGTATGTTGAAGCAGATTAAAGTGTTTCAAGAATGCGGAGAGAATTTGCAGTGTGGCCTGATTTCTGCTGGATTAGCAGAACGAAAACAGAAGTTTGAAATAGACGAGGAACGGTAATATTTTTGCAGTTTAATATGATATTTTATTCACAATTAATTTGATAAGATTATAATTAGCATTTTACAATCGTGAATCCATTTATTTTGATATTGTATTTATTAGTATACTAATATAATAATAGCATGTTTATAGATGTACATTTTTATATGTTTTTTAATATTAATTTGTACAGTTTTTATTATTGGCTGCTACGGAAAAAGTTTAATATATTAAACTTTACGTTTAATAAATGTATTAATTTATTAATAACTTCTATTAATAGTCCATCCGCTGACCGATACCGACAAGAAATTGTCAGCCTATCAGAGTTGGTCCAAAGCGCCGCGGCTCAAGCCCTTCCCCAACCAGCGCTGATAAAGGAAATACAAGAAGGGGCGGGACGGAAAGAACTTCTGTATGAAATTGTTCATCAACTTGTTGAAAGTGCACACAAAGAACGGAAAGTAATACACATTATAATTAAAGCTTTAATATACTTTATACCTTCGTAATACATAAGATCTACATGTGTTCTCATTCGATTAGGCCTTAGGTTTCTATTTCAACGGGGTACTAACTCCGGCCTATTTGACGGCAGCTCGAAAACTGAGCCTCGAAGTTCGACATACGCGTTTGGAGCAGATCTTAATAGATCGAAGTATATGGCGAGACCAAGAGTCGGGAGCGCTTCAATGTTCCATAGACACCAACCATAAACTATTACAGGAAGGTGAGACGTTCATTACACAATACCAACAATAATAATGCTAATACGAATACGATTACGGAGAAAAAGGCAGCTATCGCTGTTTTGCAAAACTATGTATTGTATAACGAATCTCATCCACTCAGCTACTTTCTTTATTTCCATGACAAAAATGTGTCTACAAATTATTATATGAAAATTATTAAATATTTATATTTTTTAGATACACCTATAACGTCGTACAGAAATAATGGCTCTACAGAAAAGTGAATAAAATAAGATACGTTAGTTAAGTAAAAAGCCACGATATATTATAGATATACAAACTTTGATAATATTAGCAGCGCTATGATCAACATACTCTTGGTTATTTTATTAATAGCTACATGATTTAATATTTTAAATATATATTTTATATCTGGATTTAACATTGTAGCGAAAATAGAAGAAATGTGAAACTGCACAATATTTATGTATATCAAATTTAGCACCTTTTCTAAGAACTTTAAATACATATTGGAAGTAGTGTACATTTTACCATACGTTTTATCTGGAAGTGTACTATTTTGTTATATTTGTTATTATATCATATTTAAATAGAAAATGTATTTACAATGCCAAACGTTATAAAATCGCTGTATACATCGCTGTATAATCGCTGTATTTTCCCATACACTTTACAATAATAATTTTTAAATTTTTTTTTTGAAAACGACAGCTACGGTTCTGCGATGGGTGATAGATGAGGCTGACAATATCGATAATGCACCGACATCGCTCATCGCTTCACTGCGTGGACGACAGGACGAAGTTTTTGACGATATTATTGATCAGTTACCGTTGATGGTGAGTGAATTAGTTTAATTGAATACTTTTTTATGTACTTGATTTCAATAAATCCATGAATAGCTAACACTGGGCCTAACTTTACAAAGCAGACCATTCATTTTGATTACTTTAATAATGCTGATGGCTAAATTCTTATTAGTGGGTATTGCCGAGGCTGGAAGGTCTTAGGGGGTGCATAACTTCGTTATAAATTTATTGCTGACACAATATTTCTCGAATGGTTGCTTTAGACGAAGAACTTAAATCTCATGGATACATTCAAGTGTCATTTCATATATTATATTCTATATATATATTCTGGCTACATTCCATATATTGGAAATAGCCTACCTTTGTATAATTGCACATAAAAATAGAATCGAATATATTGTATGTAAAATACTATTTAGGTTTTTTTGCAAAATATTACATGAATATTGAAAACACTAATTGTTACAGTAATTATGAAAAAAAATTATGCAAATGTACAAAATATTACAGCAGTGATTCAAATATCCACAAAACAATTTTTAAAATGATTTCGCTATTCAAAAAATGTTATAAAATGTATATATGTTTTATTAGATCTTAATATAACACATATCAATATATTGATTATTATAGTTACAACTAAATCATAAAATTAATATATTTTCTAATAAATCTTTATAATTTGTACATATAGGCCCGTGTATACTTTGGTACAAATTAGTTTAATTATTAAAAATGAATATAAATGTAGTGTATTACTTTTATGTATGAATTTTGTCAATATTTTGCATATTTTAATATAGTAGATGGTGATAATTATTCTGTTTTATTACGTATTGATATATACTAAAAAATGATATCTACATAATAAATATATAATAATTTCATGAACGTAATTTAGGGTTATTATATTAAGTCTAATATGACAATTTACAATCGACACCTCAATCCTGAACACAGAAAGCAGAAGACCTTCTCAGGGTCCGATATGAGATTTCACTGGCAGCAAAGAATCGTCTCTATGACAATTTGGCCTTCGTCCTGTTTGACAGATGTGGCTCCGTTGACGACCAGCTGCTTCTACCTCAGGCTGTTGGAAGGAAGTACTCCGCATTAAAGAGAAAGGCAAGTCTCCTTGGTCCTTATTTAATAGTTATATAGCTTTTATATCCAATTACAAAATATCAATATATTTCAATAAAACCTGATAATATTATAACATTCTTATTATTAACGCATATATATTCACCTTAGAAGTACTTTTTGTATTAGCATCAGTCTCTAACCTTTTGTATAGTAGTTTTAACAAATGTAAAATAAGTAATTATTTTTTACTAAACGTTTACCTTCTTGTTATGTAAGTAATGAGTTAATTAAAAAAATATATGATAGCATTATTTATTTAAAAAAATGTTTTAAAAATTAAAAATTCTTTAATTATAACTGTTTTTGTCATTGAATATAAATACCACAATTTATCTAAATTGAATGGGTATATTCTTCTGAAAGACATAACAAATATCATATATTTTCTAATATATTAACAATAATTTCTACTCTGAGTGCCGATAACAATTATTTTTTCTATTAAAAATGATTGGTATAATTTAAAATAAATATTTTAATAATAAGTAAAAACAAGTAACACAACCTTTATAATTGTTGTTTATACTCAATCAAGCAGCTAATATTATAGCATGAAATTAAAAACCTTATTTACACACCGTGTGTTTTGAGATCCGCCCTGACAAAGGGTAACTTGTATACGTAACATTCTTATTTATAAGCTATAGTTCTGTGTGACATTTATTGCTCAAAAATAATAATCAACAACAGAATTCCTATGTACCAATATACATTTATGTGCAGAACGTAACTTGGTATTTGTGTATAATATATCTTTGTTATATTAATACAACCAGATATTAAAGGCAGACATTTTAGTTGAGCTCAGGCGGCTCAATGTCTTTGCGCTACAAGCTTAATTAAAAGCAAAGGAATAGAACAGAGTGTAGAACAGAGTGTAACATAATTAAATGTGCAGAACAGAACAGTGCGTTATATGAGTATTATAATATTAACTGGATGTGATAATTGCTTTTATAACTGATCAGCAATATACAAACTGTATTGATCAGATGGTTATAATTTTCATCAACTTTATGATAAGGTGTCCAAACGAAATAAGAAAATTTATAACAGTTTCTCCAGTACTATATAGATTATAATCTATGGAATATTAACCATTTTAAAATATTACATAAGATAACCATTTATTTCAACTTTAAACATTTGAAAAACATTGGTATATTATACCTGCACTTTTTTTATTAGCCTGCGGGGCCTCCTTATTTAAAAAAAATTGTCAGTGGTAACCTGACTTTTCTACTGGTGTGCCCCTAAAACAAACCTCCGTTTTATTTTGATCACCCATTCCCATGCCTGTGTATGATGTATTGATTAAAATAACGTTATAGATATCTTTAGTAAATCACCATCAACATTTTATTATGGTATATAATATTGTTAAAATAAATAATATAATGTTTTCAAATATTTACAATATATATGAATTGAATTAATTGAATTAGATTTAATTGAATCTTACTCTCACTTCAGATTTTCGAGGTGGTATGTCGATATAATCATGAAAAAGGTGAGTCATCCACACTATTGACCGATTGGGATTCACTTGACATCGAATGCCGTGATAGATCTGTCTGTAGACTGATCGGCCAGGAATTTCTGCTGAGACAAAGCAAGGCCTTCAAGGAAATAGAATATTTGATACCCAGCCCATTGCAGAAGGTATTGTCAAGTATGGGTGTGAACAAAAGCTTTCATTCTTTAAAAAAATGTAACACAATTCAATAATTAAAAAGCATTTTAATTTATTATTTAGATATTGTTTAAACAAGCATAAAAATCAATTTTATTTTGTTTGAATTGTTCATTATTTTTAACATTAATAGTTTCAATGGTGTCGCTATTTTTTATTGTAGTTTTATAATATTCTGTATTCTCATTTGACTAATTATGGTTGGGTATACATGTGCAACAGTTTTATTTGAGTTACCTCATTATTTCGATTGTATTGGTAATTATCGTTGTATTTTTAATGATAATTTTTTTTCTTTCTTTCTAGTACCTACGCTAATTTGCTCTTAACTGCTAGTAGGCACTTTAACAACAATTTATTGAAAAGGTGTTTGAATTACCTCTTATTAAATTTAGTTATTGGAGAATATAATTATGTGATTTTACAAATAATTTAGATGGATATTTTGGAAGATTGCATATAAATTTAGGCATAATGTACAATTATTTCTATAATATAGCCCACAACACTTCCAGACTTTTTCAGATCTCAGTTGGTTGATTGGACCTAGCAGACCGACTGCTGATAGACTTAAGGTAGAGTGTGAACACAAAGATGAATCTGGCAAAGACTACATGAAAGGTATATATATATAATTTCCCTCTCGCCTTTTATGATTATATTGCATATCCAAATATGTAAAATAGATTAGAGAAAGATAAACACGTTCCCTATAACTTTTGTTAGAATGAAACTTTCAGTGACATTTGTGAATATTTCCACACTTTTTAAAAATATAATCATATGTTAAAAAGTTTAAGTGTAATATTGAAATTTGTATCCTATGACTTTGAACAAGTTTTAATTATTTGAAACATATTTAAAAAACAAACTATTGCTGATACCGAAAATGATAGAATTGCTTTTGACAACAAACTTGACATTGTTGTACAGTTTCGTGTATATCTTTATTTATTTCAACCAGATTATCGGTGTAAGGAGTATCACAATGTTCTCACTGGCCTAGCTCAACGTGAAGAGGAAGAACTAAAAGATATAGCCGGCACCCATGATTCATTCAGGAGAGATTTACTCCACGAAAGACTTTGCCTTGAAACTTTATATATCTCGCTTGAGTTGAGTCCATCATCTGCCTTTATTATTTCTGGTCTACTCGAAAGAATCGATGATTTTAAAGGTAGTTTTTAATTTAAAGAGTTTTTCTAGTCTTTTATTTGTTGTAGATAATATCTGTTGTTTTATATATATATTTGTTTCATTACTGGGTCTATCTAAATTGAAAGAATTTATTTTGTTTTTTAAAGCTACTAAATATAATAAACATATATTAATATTTTTTGTATTTATGAATATTGCTTATAATGTGTATTAGCATTATAATATTGTATATAAACCGATAATTTTTATTTATGTTCCATTTGGAAAATCCCAAGAGAAGGCCTCTTTCTTCTGCCAGTCCGATATAACTCGACTTGGCCAATTGACCTACCAGCACATCACAGACAGGAATACACAACCCCAGGTCTACACCAAACTGTTGCAGAAAACCAATGACGATTTCGTTCCACGTGAGTTTCCTTTCTTCGAAATTATTCATATTTCTTGCATGCTTAACAATGGTGGAATAAATTAAATTCATATTTAACAAAGTAGGCAGAGAATGCTAACTTAAATCTTGTATCACTGACATGGTTTGAGTCAAAAACAAAAACATTTATGATGACGTATTATCTCCAATATAATTATTAAAGGTTTGGAATGAAATAAATTTTAAAACTCAAATTTTAGTAGTATATTAATATATAGGACGGCAATATCGGCAATACGCTATTGCTTGCAACATCATTTCTTTAGATAAATAACTTATACTATTATATTTTATTTAAAAATTGATCCATATGGATATTTATTATGCAAATTATTAAATATATTATGAAATAATAACCCATTGACCACTTACAAAAAATATAGTAATACAGAAACATGAACCTTAAAATAGCTAGACTACCACGATAGCTTTTGTTAATTTTTCCATTTTTTAACCGCAATTTACCCGTTATTTATAAACTTATGATTTGGATGAAATATTGCAGATCACCTCGAAGACAGCGAAACTCTCTGGTTCGAGCTGTTCATGAAGCACCTCTACGAGCGACCGCTGATCGCACTACCAACTGACAAGGAACTACGAAAGATGTCCTCTTTTTCTTCTGAAGAAGAACATCTTGCTCAACGACTAACTGAACTGCGAGAGAAGCACAACCGACTTCGATTTGAAATAATGGGTAAAGGATATCAGAAGAGGAATCGTAAAAATGACATAACTATTTTCAAATCGTTCTAATACAATTAAATTCAAATGCTTAAATGTTTATTCTTTATGTAGTTTAATTTAAAACTTTATATTGATGTTTAATTTGTCAAATATTTTAACTTTATGTTATTTACACATTGCATTGTCGAAAAAATGGACTGTTCAAAGTATTCATATGATAAATATTCACTAAAAAATATTTTATTCGTGAATATTCTATCACATTTCCAGTATATGCACAGTATTCCCCTGTCCCAAACGGATTGAAGCTACACAATATAATAATATATATGTTAATACAATAAGTTGTCGTTGAAAAAGTTTAACCATATACTTTTATGCGTCATATTCTAGGTGATTCTGACAAAAATCTTCAGTACATCTCGCAATCAATATGTTGCTGGCTTCTTCTGAATAAGATGCGCAATCCTTCGATGGATTCAGAGAAACTTCTCGATCAGTTACGAGAGTCGCTTGAACACGTCCAGTTAAAGGATATTCAGCATGTTTATGAAGCTTTTCTGAAAATGGTAAGTTAATCATATTTTATCACTGTAACTGAATTACTGTCGTTGAATAAGTTTTTTTTACATATTTTTGTAACATTATTAACTATATGGTTATTTCATAGTATACTACGTATTAACACAACTATATTTTCAACGAACTTATTTTGATAATAATGCAGTTTTCGTGAATATCTAAATTTTTTAGAGGATGTACATTAAATACATTTATAGCCTTTTCCTTATGTACATGTTTTATTACTGATATTATTTCAAGCATTAATTCTTGTTTCGTTTCAATACTTTTACGAGAAAGAGTAATTTGGGTAAAAAATTTATTAAGTACTAGTGATTACTACCACAAAATTATGAACAATTCTTCCAAGATGGTATAATTACTGTTTTCCATTATTTTTGAGTAAATTTAAGTAATACAAGTACTTCTTAAATCCATCGCGTTGGCCAGATAACAGGCATACATAATGACGTTACTGTATACTCCTTCATTTACTAGTGCAGCATTATTTTATAATGAATGTTATGTATATGTTTGTCTTGATCTTATATATTGTCATTCTTAGACTCCTGCTGAACTATCGAAAGAAGTCTCAAAGCAGCATAATGCACGCATCGTTAACTTTGCAGAAAACATTTTCGTAGTAATTGCGAATTCTTTAAATCCGAAGTCTTCTCAGAAAGTAAGTATTCATATTAATATACATTTTGGACTAATTCCGATTTTTGGTAATTTCAAATATTATATATTCTGTATGTTTTTTGGCTAAATTTACGCCTAGGGATTTGTCACAAAATTAAAAACTTTATCAGTTTGGTAATCGTATTTACAGTTGGATAATATAATTATCAAAATGCTCGACGGTACCTAAATCAGCAGTGTAATATAAAATTATTCAATAAATTGGAGCAGAACTATTTACTTATAATTAATAATTAAAATTAAATCATTGATTGACTTAAAACGAAATATTTAAATTATTTTTAGAAAATTAATTTCCTCTTTCTTCATGTGTAACACAATCACTTCACAAACATTTCACATTATTTAAAATACTAAATATATACTATGCAATGGTGGCTAAACTCCAATTCTAGATAACTAACAGACCATTCATTTATGAAGACTATAGTTTCTGCCCGATGATAACTATGTGCTTTTACTCTGGTTTTAGGTATATGTATAACTGTATGTGTCCTCAGGTGGTTGTTAATTTGCGCACTCCACCGTCTCCTTCATCTTCTAGTCACAAGATCTGGAAACAGATGGCACTTCAGTAGAACAGCAACTCGACAGTGAACTGGCGGCCAGCATCAAAGCCAAATACGATACCCTACGTGAACAACTCTACCTGGACAGCCTTGTCGCTGAACTCGGCGAGTCCGTTTGGAGCAGCCTCCCACAGAAGCAGCGTCACCATCTCCTCCATGAGCGGCGTCTTCTCACGCGTCAACTTGAGCGTGAAGGACGCCTCAAGGAACTCACCGATCTGCTAGGCGTGTCTGATGAGTTGGAGAAGGCGCTGAAAGTGGCGTTCCCTGCTGGTGAAGGAGGGCAGGTGGCATCGACCTCTGAGGAAGGGGGGGAAGGGGAGGGGGAGACCGTGATGGGGTCCAAGAAAAAGACTATTCTTGGTCTGCTTACCTACAAGTCGGATATGGTGAGACCGCCCGATTGATTGCTTGTTTGGTTGGCTAAGAATATATGGATGCTAATTTAAAAAAATATAAATTTCATGCTATGATATATATTATGTGTAGATATTGTTGTTATATTTAGTTAGCTGCAGGATTTCAATTTCGAGAAGTCTGGTCGTTATATGGTACATCTTGATTTAGAAATTAGAAAATCTCGAAATTGGTCTAATAAATCCAAAGTAAAGTTACATTTTTTTGAGGATTTAAAAAAAATTATCTGACATATTTAATTTTAACTAATATAGAAATTTATAATATGTAATGCAACAAACACTCAACATTTCATTATATTTATCTTAACAATAATCCCATAACATTATACTTACATAATTAATTATATAGCATTGCGGTAAAATCTAAACAAGTACTCTAATTATAGGTTCAGTTTTTCTAATTTGTATGTGTTGTTTATTTTGGTTTCTATCTATTTTTAATATCAATGTTATAAATTATGCAGTTCAGATTAATTTTGAAAGTACAATTATATTTTTTAATATTACATTTTTATTACGATTCACTTTATTCATTTCTGAATAACCACATAACTTAAACATAATATATAATTATTTATTAATGAATTCACATAGTAAAATTAATCCTTATCACTCTCCTGAAATCTGAATTAAAATACAGTTATAAGTTTAACAAGTTTTGTATACCAGATAGCTACGATAATTTAGCATAGTAGCGGCGGTAGACTATACCGATATAACTAATTATAAGACTTACTGACAGATAGTGCAAGGTTAGTTCTATGTGGTTTAATTTATATGTAATTTGATGTTTAAAGAGTTACAATTAGGGTTGTAATGGCTTCGAACCTCAAATTCAATTCAGTAGAAGGGGGAAAAGTACATGTTCGCTGATTTAGGGTACCTAGCCATTTTATGTTAATATATATATATATATATATATATACTGTATTGTATATTATAATAGACACCGAACATGATGGCCATTATTTTAGCATATTACCGCCCATTTTGATTGAACGCCCATATTTTAGCCTGGTACCAGTCAGTTAAAAATATGAAATTCAAATCAATGTTACAATCTCTTCCTTTTAGGAACTGGAGGATATACTTCGTCAATTGAATGAAACCAAAGACAAGGAGGAGCGCGAACGGCTCCGACAATTGGCACTGATCAAACTTCGCCGGGAACAGAGACTGTTGGGTCACGAGGACTCGCTACTCGCCATGAGTATGTTGATGAGCTTGGCTGGAGTGGTGAGTATATACAGGCGTAACATCATTGTTAATACCTATATCATTATATACTAATTATATTTATTATATAGTATATATAATCATACACATATATTTGGCAGAGTTAGCAGGGCAAAACACGAATCTGTCCGCCATATTATGTTAAGAGACTTTTCTGCACTAGGCCACGTCTAATATATTAGACATATTAGACATATATTACACATCTAACGATATTAGTGACCGAGACATCTGAATATACTATCTCTCTAAATCACTGACTATATTATACCTGCAACGGTTCTGTCTTTTAAAGTGATTGTTGAATCAGTGATTTTTATTATAATTCAGTATTGTACGCACTTAGTAATACAGTCTCTCTTTCTACCTCCATAAAAATAAAAAAAATCTAATCAGTTCACTTCACCATACTCCGCGCAGTTCTGCCTCTCACAATTCATCTATAAACGCAGTTGGTGTGTCAAACAAGAAGAACAGCTTAATTTGTATTACAAACTGTGAATTATGCTCTTTGTTGCATTATAGTATCATAAGGCGCAATTTGGTTAATTATGTATAGTATGAAAAAGCTTTTTCGTCTTACGTTACTGTTAAGATGCGTAAACTTGATTGTTATAATTATGAATTCATAAGTATGTTATCAAGATAATTAAAAGATTTTGATGAATTATATAAATATATAATTTTTATTAATGATTAAAAAATAGTGTTAACTTAAGATTTCAATATACTTAAAAACCGTTTTACTTATTTGCAGTGGGCTATAGTCTGATTTGAGATACTGAAGAGATTTGTTACTACTATTTTTAAATAAGGAAAATAAGTAAAAGCAAGTGAGTAAGTAAAAAAAATAACATTTATTATCTTAACAATAATACAAAATAATACTAACATTTTTCAATACTATTTTTATTATTGTTTACTAAATAAGAGGGAAACTGTAACTAAGAAAGATTTGGTCCATTTAAAGCAAATAAAAATGAATATTATATAATTAATTTTAAAATACGAAATTACATAAACACAACACCCTTTGTGATTGATAGCAGGGAGAAATACAAAATGTTGACTAACATTGATTATGTTTTTTTAAAGTAAATAAAATAAGTGGTAAGAATAAGACGTGTGAACATTTTTGTGTGTATATTTTAATCTAAATTAATTAATGAGACACCCACCTTGTTATATTATGCAGTGGTCAGATAGTACGAATTTAAACTGAATTAATATCATACTCTCGTGCCATTCAACTCCTTCAAGATTTTATGAATTTAAAAACTATACTTCAAAGATTTACAATTAATTGACTTTCAAAGATTCCTTGACAAAATTCATTGAAAATCGGGTAACATTGAAAATAAAAAGTGGTTAGTGAATGGTCAACTTGTATGGGTGTAATTTAATTAAAACCAATTGAGCGGAGTATTAGATTTGGTATATGGTCAGAAAATACCGGACTGAAAACGGTGTTCACTTGTCTAACAGGAGAGCAAGTTGGCCGACGATCGCAACCGCAATCTCGAGTTGGCCCGAGAACGTCTGGCGGCGGCCCGGGCTCGACGCTTGCTAGGACTCAGTGCTATGGCTGGCTCCTCCTCGGGCACTTCTGAGGCGCTCTCTTCTTCTGTTGATGGTGGTGTCAGTCCAGAGCGCCTGCACGAGGCGATACTGGCCGAGCTGGATTTTAATCAGGCCCAGGAGAGATTGCGCTTAATCGAGGTGGGAGTCGTATTTGTTATTTTTGAAAAATCCTGAACTGTTTAAAATATCCTATTTCAAAATGTCTTTTTTAACGCATAAAATTATGATTAATGTTACACGCTCATCTAATACGTTTGTGAAGCTATATTCGCATGATATATTAATAAATATCACACATACTTAGAAAGCTGGGAAAAAATTATTATCATGATAATTATTTATATAAATAATGATAGTATTACATTTATTAATATTTAATTAAAATTGTCTAAAAATATATATAGTATTATATTAACTGAAATTAATTGTCTTAATTGTCGTAATACTATTTAAAGTATTTAATATTATTCAACAATATAGGCATTATGACAGTAACCAATTTACACAGATGACTGAATATATTATTCTATTGAAATTAAATATTTTGTCTCGAACCAGTCACTAAACTAAATAATAAAGATTATAATTGGACCATTCAAAGTAAAAAACTAATAATAAGTCACTTTATTAAGAATCTGTATTTTTTATTTATTCCTCAATATTTCGCCTTCACAATAGTCCTCATCAAGAGATAGTAGGAAATTTAACAATCGTATGTAAAAACAGTATTAAAAAATCCATTACAAGAAATTTATCTGAAGTTGGTTTATCGGAAATAAGTAACCATTGAACGAACAAAATAACTAATTAGAGAAAAACAATATTACATTTTTTAAATTCAAAGACAATAAAATTACAATAAAAGCATGAAATTATTGAAGAATTAGAAAAATAATTGAACAATAGACACAGATTGCATAACTACTAGATTTCAAAACAGAGCGGAATTACAAACCAGAAATAAAACGATGAAGAAAGTAAGCTAAACATGGAAGATTTAGACTTCAGAATAAAGAGAATAAAAACTGGATTAAAAACAGAACACGAGTAAGATTAGGAGTTAACATTTTTTAAGAGTGTTAAGAAAGAAAAAATAGTATTTTCAGTAGAAAACTGTCGACGTAGGGAAGAATAAGTAGAAACAAAAGAAGAGAATAAAGAATGAAAATCGGGTAAACAGCAGAAAAAAAAATAATACTGTTTGTGAGAAAACGAAATAACCTCAGAAATAAAATAAGAAGATGTAAGAATAATAACAATGTGAGAAAAACACTAACGAATGGAAAAGATTAAAGATATTCAGGACACAAATGAGGAAATCTCGAATAAATAAATAAATAAAAGAATAGAATGTTATGTTATGTTGTGTTATGTCTTAATGGAAGAATATGAAAAGAAAGAAGTTAATATACATGCCATAATGGGTGGGTTTTTACTAAAGAGGCAATAAGAAAAAGAAATTAATTATGATTTTTTCAATTTCGAAGAAAATTATACAGAGGAGGAAAGGGAATTCAGATTTTTCAAAATGGAAGGAAAAAGTGAAAGGTCAATGAAACCAGATAACAAAACGAAACACTCCATCACCAGACCAAATATTTAGAAAGAAAATCACGAATCACGAAAATCACGTTTAAATCCGAAAAAGAACCCAAAAGTGTAAGAACACATTTTGACATTTTAGGAAAGCAAAATAAAACGGAATTTATTTTACAGTGTAGGATTAGAACATATATCGGGGAAATTTCGTTAAGTTTTGAGTGAAAATTGTATACTCATGATATTCTTGTTTTCCTTGCGTGAGAAAAAGGCTGCTTGTAGACTATACGAGTAAGAGAAAAGGAGGGATAAGAAAGAGAATAAAGAGCAGAAAAATAGAATTTTCAAGAATTATACAATGAATAAAGGGGGAATGGCTTGGGCATTATAACATTTTAATTAATTAACTAATTAATGAAACGGTGGTTTGCTCTGTGCAGCATTTTAGGGATAAATAAGAAAAAATAAGCACTTGCTGCAATAACAGTAAAATTACATCACATCTGCAGCAAATGCTTATTTTTTCTTATTTAATTAAATAATTATAATGCTTGTTAGGTTTCCTCTATTTTGTACTCTGGTTATGTCATCTGTGTTTACTGATTCATCAGTAATTTTAATGTATTTCTTGTAATTTTTAATTGTTTCAGTTCAATATTCAATTTTTTTAGCAAGGCTATCTCAATTTGTTTTCCTGCAATGTACTAAATGTACTAAATGTATTCATTTAGTGTGATATTTATTATTATCGATTATGAAAAGTAGTTTTATTTATTTTAATGAAGTTCAACTAGTTTATAAGAAATTGGACAGCACATAATAATGTTATGTATAGCATAAATGGAAAACACCTGTGTTTTTATATAGTCTCTCTATACTTACGATTATTTATCAGATGATGGACGATGAAAAAGCGGCCAAATGGTTCCAAGAGTCTTTTGGCCAATGTAATTGGGAAGAACTCATGACGGAGTTGGAGGTTCTTTGGCAGAGCTACCTTGATGCTCGTGATTCCGGGGCATCTCAGGAACATATTGACAGCATTATTGAGGAAAGTCGGGTCATTGTATACTTCTCACTATATCTCTTCTTAAAATATTTACTTATTGCAGAGATTATAATTGTAATGCATGATATGTTTTGTGTGCCGCTAATTACATGTTTCTGTAGGACATAATTATAAATGAGTGGTGTATATAGAATGATATTTTTATTGGTTATTTTAATTTTGTTTTATATGCCGTTAATTTATTATTATTGTACATTATTAACAGTATTACATCATTTAATTATTTGTTACTTGTCAATATATATTAACTAAATTATTTAATAAATCAATATTAAACTTTTTATTATGTTATATTTAGGATATTAATTTGTATTGTTTTACAATGCAAATATGACTATAAATATTTATTTTTAATATCAATACATATCATTTTCAGAAAGCCTGCGTAATTCAACTGGCGCTTAATCAACTGTCAAATGGTACAGATATTGAAGAGGTAAAAGTGACCTGTCTTATTAATCTACAAATGATGCAAGATCGAACGATGACATCAGTTACAGAGAGACTCGCCGATATTGGCCATGTGTGTTATTTGATATTTTTATATTATGTATTTTATATTAGCACGCTTTAATATTTTTATATTAAATCATATAAAACACACCTAGTCATCTTTAATTTAATCATAAATAATCTCTATCTTCAACTTATCTGAACTTGTTTTGGTTTGTTTGACATATTATCTCTCTCCATCTTCACCCAATTATATTTCTAAGTTATATTTTTATATTTATTTAGTCTATCGTTATAGTTTAGTGCGAAATACATAATATCGTATTTTACTGAAGGCATCAAACGCGAAACATTAATTGAATCTATAAAAATGTATAGAGACAATAACTTTCTAAGATTTGTAACTAAGACTTTCGAATATTTAAGGCACCTATGCTAAATGCTAACTGACAGAGATCCAAGAAAATAAACCAAATTTTATTCTGTCTCCATCAATTAACTCCAGCTAATACATCAATAGGGTGTGATAGATTTTGTATTAAGCCAGTTTTGGTTAAGCCAGAATAGCGTTAATTTAACAGTGTAGCTGTTGGCATAGTCGTCCGCAAGCGAAAGTTTTGATTTAAGCTCCTTTAAACTGAGTCTTGTAAATAGTTCGTGTCATACTTTCTCTACATAATTATTTATTGTCTGTTTTTAGAAACAGACGATAGATATAAAAGTAAAACAGTGTGTAGCCTGCATATATATTTCTATCTGTCTGTCAACATAATTGTGTCATTTATATTTCTATTGTTTTATTTCATTTATATTGTAAATTGTTGACTTCACTTTTCATCATTTTATTTTCAGGATGAGGATAAATTGATGGGACTTCTGAACTCAATTAAACTGTCCAAATCAAACGACTTGGTATCTCTGATCTTTGTTGGCTTGGACACAACCCGCTTACCAACTGATTACAGTAATGAGATAGAAAATGAAGTGGACAAAAAATATGAACTTATACGGACTACGATTCTCGAAGAGGTATAATACGTTTGCGACTAAATATTTAATGTATTATATCCAATTCATTAAACATTTTGACTTAAAGTAAAATTAAGCAAATTGACCTTTGGTTGATCAAAGATTCTGAAGGGATGTATTTAGTATTGCATATGTAAGTCACCTAGGAATAAATACTATTATTTAATAAAATGAAATGTTGGTTTATACACAAAATTATAGACTATACCGTCGTTATTATATGAGAAAAGCGACCTATTCAAATTTTCTTTTATTATTTTAATCATGATCCAGAAGTAAAGCCTCGCATTTATACTATACAATTTATAATGAATCTTATATATATTTTTTTTATTGTCAACTTAAATTAAATTAAAGGCATGTTTACTTTAGTGTACAATATTTTTTATAAATACTAATTACATTTCTATGAACGAAATTGCATTTGTTTTTTGTCTTAAATATTAAATTTTACGGCTGTAATTTTTTTTAGGCGTTGATAGCAAAATTCGGTGGTCAGCCCAAATGGGACAAGCTGTCTGACGAAGAGAGGAGCGGCCATTTGGCCCGTTTCAAGGTGGAACACAAGCGGCTCATTGACGCCGGCAAAGAGAAGGAAGCCGCCGATATGTTGACTGAACTCTTGGAGTTTGACCAGCATGGTGATTGGAGATTGTTGTTTAGTTTAGCTTCATATATAAATTATGATGATGTGAAGGAAGTACCTACATATATATGCACATCGTTGAGGAGCAGTCATAATAACCTCTTTGGGTTGACTCAAGGCCTAGTCACACTTAACTTCTAGTATATTGTTGTTTTCCGCGATGTTTATAACTGCTTTTTACTGCTTAAGGTCACTTAGACAAACATTGGATTACAAGTTCTGTTCACATCGAGAAAACATTAAATAAATATATTTTAGGAATAATTATATAATTAACATTTCTCTATTTATTTAGAGTATATAGAGAATATACCTAAACTCTAAAATAGTATTGTATAATGATATTTTGACTCCGTATATGTGTGAGCATGAATTTGTTTGAATAATAAATGAATTTACTCTTTACTTATTGATTTAGCGAAAACATATGTCTATACCAACGATGAAGTTGTTTATGCTTAAGTTTGCTTTGTTAACATGAACATTAATTAATTTTAGTTTTAAAAACAAATAGATATATTAAAATAAATTGATAACAATAAAATACAAAAATAAATAACTTATGTAAAACTTGTAAATGGTTAATGTTAGAAAAGAATGTCCGAAAAGACCTTACGGAATAATAGTAAGGTTTAAAAGTATAATAAATAAGAATTTTTGATTTTCGATTAGAATACCGTTTTTTTCAAATGTATTATTATTCCTACTCATCCATTCATGTTCAAATACTCTTTAAAAAAGTCTTTATTCATTAATAGGTTATCAGATATTAATTGTTCAGTGTGGCTAGTTACAATGTATGTTTCCTTTTGTTTTTGTTGTTTGTTTTGTCCTTGTATTAATGAGAAACTCTTTTAAGCGTGGAAGTCTTCGGCAAGCAACTATCGGAGGAAAAGGAATTGAAGATGTTGTAAACTATCTGATGATGTTCTTCAATTGTTTGGTATTAAAACCTCGACAGATAAATATTGCTTATACAGTGACGATATTATTGTCAATAATTAGTTAGTTGAAATAAGACCTCTTAAGTCATGGAGAAATGAACTTTAATTAGTATCTTTAATTATATTATTGATATATTTATTTTTTATAATAATTATACTATTTATTGATTTTTAATTTTTTTATAGTTTTAAATTGATTTAACATTTATTCGTTTAATTCATATTAATTAATTTTCATGTTAACTAAGTAACAAATTTTGTAAACATTTAGCTGATTCAAATTTAAAATTTCAATATTTTGCTTATTTATATAACTCAGATGCAAATAGTTATTTCGATTATTTGTTTATTATGTTGAGCAAATAAAGGAATACTTGGATTTATGCTGCACAATATACTACACAAATTATAATTTTGTTCTAAAATGGTGTTATATTAAATAATACGTTTTACTGATACAATTTTAAATTAACCAATTTTTTAGGGTGAAACCCTAATTTTATTTCATTAGTCGTCAGTTAGATTTACTAGAACATCTACTGTTGGAAGTAAATATGTTTTGTAGTTTAAAAAGTTTAACCACATTTAACTCAACAAAAAATGTGTGAAGTCAGTTTTACTTAAAAGTCGTTTTCTGTTTTATATTTTAGATGAAGTTGCTGTTCAAAGAAGACGCAACATATTGGATGACCTTGACAGGACATGTCAGGGCGAAAAGGATAAACTATTGGCTCAACTTGATGGCCAGACTTCGGCATTTGAAAAAGAACGTTTGCGACAGTTAATCTTAGCGCGAGTGAAGCAGCAGGTAATTATTCTCTGTATATTTGGAGTAAAATTAATTAAATGTGGAATAAAATAGCAATATAAATAAATAAATAGGACACATGTAATA
Organism: Coelogynopora nodosa; assembly: GCA_034780555.1. NCBI lineage: Eukaryota > Metazoa > Platyhelminthes > Proseriata > Coelogynoporidae > Coelogynopora > Coelogynopora nodosa. The sequence goes on from JAUZND010002454.1 coordinate 36,135, forward strand.
AACTCCAACAAGCAGTGTCTTTACCAATGGGTTTCGGTTTCTAATTTATCACATTCTTTTCAGCTGTTATGATACATCGAGAGACCAATGCAATATAATTGAATCCTTTGTTACAGTATATTTGACCGCCTTTAGTTTTTATTTCCAAATTTGTAGGCTTCAGTGATAGATAGTCGTTAGAGATGTTAGGGACTACACCTCAATATTTTCTGTGGCTCCGGAGACACGCCCAGTTACAGAACATTTATTGCAGAAAAATCTCCCAGAAAAACTACTGTTACTTCCTAAATATAGTTGGTATACTGAATTTAAAAATATATATTCTCCGATCAAATACTTTTGTGAGAAATTCGATATTATTTATTTTTCTATATCCAGGTATAGATATCACTACTATACATGCTTATTTTTAATAAGAAAATATAATTATCCCATCAAATATCTTAGCGGTTTGTGATAATCTCTGGTGGTCGAGATGTAGAAACGAAAATAAAGATATTGGAAAAATAAATAAAACAGATTTTTAATTCATTTGGTAAGCTGGATTGAGAAACGTTCGAATGATAATATTTTTAAAATAGGTTTTTGTGAAAATCTATAATTATTATTTTTTTGTTCATACGCTTATTGGAACAATGAATAATTTATACTTTTTAATAGTGCATCAATGAACTATTTCTATGTTCATTTTTAATCATACAAAAAAATACGAATATTTAAAAATTGTAAAAATCAATAATAATAATTTTATCAAACTATACAGTGTTTAATATTTCCATTTTAACATTTTCCTGTTTAACTTACCAGAAAAACCAGAAACCACATAGAAATGTGATGAATTCTTATATAATCATTAAAATAATTATTAATTTGATGATTAACATGAAAATAATTGTAAGTGATGACCATATATGGATAGTTAAATGATCAATAATACATATTTTTTCGGATAGTTGTCGAACAAAAATAGTCATTTTTAAAATTCCCAGATTGACGACGTCGTCCTATATGCATAGATACCAAATATTAAAATGATATATTGGTCACTGTTTTAATTACAAATACATGCAGCTGAACAAGGAATGGACTGCAATAAATGTATATGTTCCTTTTTATTGCAGTTAAATTTATATTATTATATATCTATATATAAATAAATAATTTCCGGATGTTACCCGGAATAATAATATTATAACAAAAAATATACTCAACATATGCATACGCTCGATCACACCGTCACTCTTTCAGCAAAAAGAAGCCAAGTTGGAGGATTCCTTGATCGCCTCTCACCTCCTCTTTGAAGCTCAGCGTATTGATTCCAACCACCTCAAAGAACTGGACCACGCGGCCGCTCGAGCTCGCCGGCTGGCTATCGATCGACTCAATCAGGCCCGTCAAAATCGACAGCAGAACATTACCGAGGCTGCGATAGCGGCTGCTACTGGCGACAAGGGTCATTTATTGGGAGGGGAGAATTCCCCCCACGCCACCATGCAGGAGACGATCGACCGGATTGTAGAATTCCACAGTCGTGTGGGACAAGTGGAGGAAGACTTGCTACTCGGGTGTCTCGACAGATTGATTGAGCAACCCAAGAAGGTGAAACAACTTGTGAAAAAGTCAAAAAAGGTTAGTAGTTTTTGTTGTTTTTGATAAAATCGTTTTTTGGGATGTTTTAAACAGTTTACCGTATATTTTTAAATGAGCATTTGGTTTTAAAATTAAATGCATATTATTTTAACGACAGGCAAATTTCTTGTAATCATATTTTAATATCCGTAATGTAAACTGTAAATCATTTCTACTAACTGTCAAAGAAATGGTGTATCTTTTTTTACCACATTAACTATTTATACTTTCATATTCATCTAAGATTATAGACTGAATACATTATTTCACTATTTAAAGTTTTTTCAGTGCCATGCATAAATCGTTCAAAGTAGAAACGATCTTAGCATTTGTCCTGGCAAGATTGCGTAAGAGATGTACAGAATCATTCAACAGTAACCAAGATCACCAAAATTTGCATGGCTATATTCACGATATTGTTATAGAAATCATGCAAGCTCGCGCAAAGCGTTGCCAGCATAGTGACTAATTTTGAATAATTTTACACAAATCTTGCCATGATGAAGTTGTGATCGTGCAAGTTTGAACACGAGTATTCTCTCTATTCCAGGATCTTCAAGAGCAACTCATAGGTATCGAAAGAAAGATCGACTCTCTCCCCAAACCAAAATCAAATCCATCCGACGGATCACCAAACTCCCTGCAGAACTATCTGAAGGAGGCCGAACAAATCCGCAGTAACCAAGATTTATTTATATATTTCATTATTGTATTGATTTGAACTAGCAGTTTATTATCATACTTTGATTTGAAAAAAGTCAATCAGTTAAATCAGATTTAATCAATTAAATTTGAAATGTATTCTTATGTTTTTATTACTAATTACAATATGTGATAATTGAAAAGCAGTTGTAAATTAAGTTCAACATAAAAGTTTTACACCGATATCGGAGATATTTTGTTACTGACAATTATGTTACTGTTGAAATGCTCTGTGATGCGTTATGGTTATGTGTAGGTATCTTATGGTGCATCCTTTGTAATCATCATTGAATTTATGGCATCACATTTGATGTACCAGTTTCTAATATAAGACAGTTTGGATTTTCATTTCCCAAAATACAATTGGAAATATTACACATTGATTGTGCTGAAGTTGTTTTAACAGAACAAACTATCTAAGGCTGAATGATTTCCTATCGAAAAACAAATGTTGAGATTATCTGATTTAAAAAAATTATTTAATCTTTCTATCAAACTGATTGTTTTTAAATACTTTTTTTATTATTGGTGTTTAAATTTAGATTATTCTCTCTCGTGTGTTATTTTCTGATTTCTTTCTTTTTTAACGATGTTAATCATATTAGTGGTGCAACTGATTTGTCAAGAGAGTTTAACTTGAAATGTTTTAAATATTTGATTTTGTTATCAGTGTTTGCGCAACGACTTTTTATTCTTCTGATTTCATTTCTTGCAATTTTTTTATTAGATGTCATGGAAAAAATTCATAGTGAGGAAAACGCACCTTTTACTGACTTTGTGTAAAAATTGAACGTAGCTTCTCCTGGCGCTTTTAAATGAACTGTTGAGTCTAGATTGCTGAGTTGTTCGTTTTTTGGGTGTTTGATTTAAATTTTAGTGCTATAGGATGTTTTTAATAAAGTGTGGATAATGTTATATTTGCTTCTTTTTGGCTGATGATGGCTAACATTTCAATGACACTACTTCACATAGCGAATCCGGAAATTTGTTTATGGATAGAAATAAGCTTTTATTTTATTGCCTCAAGAAGAATGGAACCATGATCAGATTCAAATGTTGCTTAAAATACATAATTGTTATGATTTAGTTTTTCAACCGCTAACTGTATCGATTAAAAAATTATTGAGCGCAGAGGTTTAGAGTGCAATGATATCAAGACTGAATGGATAGTTGTATTTGCATTTCAACTTATTATCCATATTCTGAATATATTTTATAAGTTTAAAGCTTCTTTCTAAGTAAGTTGGGATTGTGCGAATTAGGAATGTTGATTTTTCTTAGAAAATCTTTCAGGTTTTTCAGTGTATGTCGTTCTTCTTTGCTGAGATTAGGTATGGGATATTTGCTAGGATTAAGGTTTATTATTCTCTGAATTATGTTGTAACATTGTCATAAATTATATTCCAATTGTTATTAATCGCTTGAAGGTTTACATATGTGGTTCGTATGTCGATGTCTTGGAAATTGCAATTATTGATTGCTAGTTGTGTTAGAGTTGTTTGTTTCTATTATTGTTTAGGTGCATTTTGCCATCTTAGTTGGTTGCCTAGTCTACAGAAGGTAATAAATAAAGACAAGTAATGTTTACTTGCGAGGAATGCAAAAGAAAAAAAAACAATAAAAGTTAAATTTTTATTACAATTAATACAAAAAATCCAGGCTTTTACCTTTCATCAAGAAGGCATAATCATGGTCTGAAATATTGTAGTTTTTCTTTTGCACTACCGAAATTAGTATATTTAGAGTTTAGTATATTCGTTTGCAGTTTGTTAATTATAAAATGTTGGTTCTTTTGATAGTACCTCTATCTTTTGAAAATCGAAAGTAGATGTAAAATCAATTTTTAATTTATTCGGTAATATAAAGATTAGGTGATCTTCAAATTTATCGGGTAATTCTGTATATTGCTTATAATTTAGTATTTTTTTGTATTTAATTTTTGTATTTTGGTATTTCGTATTCAGATATATGGTGAATTGACCTTTAAAAGAATTCTCATGCATTTTCACATCTTGTGTACAGTGGTTTTATATACGTAGTCTATACTCTATAGATAATTTTTTTTACCAACAGGTTGGCATAAATACAGGTGAGTGGGCCACAATATACACAATTTTTTTGATGAGTATTTTAGCGGTGGTTCGCAGATATGTAAAAATGGATAATCTCGAATTTCAGTTGAAGGGAATGGTATTCATTAACATGGTTGAATATTTTTTTATAATATTTATGTGATTCACAGTGGAGCAATTATGATTAACGAATTCGTTGATAAATTACAGGATAGACGTGCTCAATGATTTCCGTTAAGATGAGTAGACTAAAGTTTACAATTTATTGGGATATTAATTTTTCGATAACATTCGAGAGAATAGGTGAATATTGAAACTGTTGCATGCAAGGTGGTTATATTACAAGGTGGTTATATTACAAGCTTCAGATAATGAGTTAGTTTGTTCCTCCTCAATGTTTAATTTAGTTTTTAAATTCCATGTTTTTATTATGAATTTTTAGCGATGCCATAAATATAATGATGTTTACATACTATAGGAAGAACCATAAGATACCTACACACTCTCATGAAAGAAAATTTTAACGGCACCAACAGTTAGGTCTATCTTTTAATATCGTAAAATATTATACATATTATAATAAAACTTTTATTTCTCGCGATAAAAAATATAATAACCTACGATTTAAAGAAGCATTCCTAATTGATAGGAACAAGCCCAACATAAATTCAAAAATTGAGTTTTAATAAATATTACCTCTAATATTTTAAACATTCACTTAATTTTCAAAGATATCCACGAACCTGTAAATATTGTATCTTATTGCCATTGAACGTATTATTTATTAAATTATCACATGAATACAAAATCAAATTTGTCTATGTATAGCAAATAATCTTCTAACTGTTAAACTATTTTGTCCTTGATAATAGGCTTATACCATTGAAGTATTATATTTATTTTTATTCGCAGGTAATTAACTTTCTAAATTCATTTTACACTACTATGCTGAATGGGAACTATCTATTACTTAATCATAAAAACCTTATTTTCATTTAGAAAAATAAATCATATTTATGTATATATTAAACATACTACTTTAATGTGTATTAATACTGTAGTATTTATAGTAATAAGTAAGCACTAAGCGCAGAGACTGTACAAACAGCAGAAAGACAGAGCACTACCGGTTTCTAGCTATTCAGCTCTCATCAAGTACTAAAACCCCAAACAAATAGTCAAAAAAAGCAATTTGAATAGTATAACTGTTTGTCTATCCTGTGTATGATGTTTGACCGCGCCTTCACACGTAGTCTTGTGTTTGTGTTGCCTACCCTGACCAATAGACAAGCGAAACGCCCTGCTCAGGGAATCTGTCCTGATCAAGACCGCTCTCACCATGCAGCAGCTCTCCATCGACGACGCCCACTCGACGGCGGTTCGTCTGCTCACCTCGCTCAGCCAGGTGCAGGGGTGGGCGACTCAGGCCCTGGACAACCGCCTGATGGAGGAGGGGGAGCAGGGACTCCAGGAGATTATGGGGAGCCAACGGACAGCTCTGCTAGAGGGGAGGCATCCCTCGCTGAGGACCCTCCTGTTTGGTAATTCTAGTGACCAGGATGGAGGTAAACGTTGATTTATAATTTTGTTTATATACTAATATGAGAAACCTATTTGCTAACAACATGACATTAGGATAGTCATATATTAATATAGCATTCCTGATTTATGCTTAATTGTGATTTAATTTAATGTTTATGATAATGAGACTATTCACTGCTTTCATTTACTTTAAGAATATGTCCTATAAGTTTTAACGATGAAGATTTTTTGGATGAATGGAATCAACTTCAACCCATTTAAATCATGTTTTTATAGCTAAAGAACTTTGCAATCTGCAAGACTTTTGCGTTAGTTACAAGTTAAACTGATTCGTTAATATATAATAAAAATAACAGTCAGGAAACGATATCGATTAAAACGGCATATTAATTATAGGTACCATTTTTTTAAACTAAAATACGATTGAATCTTTAAAAGATTCAGTACATTTTGACTCGATCAATTTGGACGATTTAGTAGTTAATAACAAAGCTCAAATACGATAGCGATATAACTTATTGTAATTATTTTACATAGGATTTCTTTTAATCGTTCTTAAAGTTTAGTTTAATGTATTTGCATATTTAATTAATGTATTTGCAATCGAGATCAATGTCAAGGAAGTATAATTAATTAGTGCCATTAATATACACTTTAACACAGTTACAATTTCATACTATAATTACACAATAAAAAAATAAAACACTTTGTCGATATTTTTATTTGTACAAACTTGTATAGCTTAATATATTAAATTATCTCTAAGCTGTTTACTTCAATTCAAACCATTAAACTATTAAAATTGCAGTTAACCAATCAACAATTTATAATAAGAATAATATTAATCGATTAACCAATACATAAATATATAACCACTATAGAAATATACCCGCTATTATTATTAGCTACCGAGGGTCCAAAGTCCATTGGTTTAGTCATCTTTTCTACCATTTTTAATATAAATATCAGTTGTTACACGTGTTTTCTTTATGATTCGGTCTGTCCCCAATTCTTCCTCAGCTTTTTTGGATTTGACAGACTGTATTTTAAATCCACAGGTTTGACTTGCAATCTTTTTACTCCAGGCCTGTTTTACATATAGTACAAGCTATGTTTGGATTGTAAATTTTTTTTATAAATAATATTTTTGGTTTGATGATAACTCATTCCTTTTGTTTGACGTTTCTGGAGTTTAGTCATGAATGTAGGTATTTCCTTTAAACTTTCCTAATATTTAAAAAGTGTTTCTTATTTGACAGTCGCTTTGATAATTTATGGTTCTTCTTTTTTATTTGTTTTTGTGGTGATGTTGAGGATTTCAATAGAATGCATCCATTTACTATCAATATTAGTAATATCTCTAAGAGTTATTGAATCTATATATTTCAGAAGCATCAGATGGTGGAATTGAAACATTTAAGGTATGATATAATCGTCCGATAAAATTATTATGTTATGTATTATTACTGTTTAAAATATGTTTTTAATCTGATTTTGTTAATTGTTTAAGGATTTTGTTGTGTAATATTATATATGTATTACTAAAGAAGTTTCAATATTTTAACAATCAAGTCAGAGAGTTAATTTTTAACCCTAACATTTATTTATGGTTTTTTTGATAATACCACAGTTAAATTATTTATAAGAAATATGTCTAAATAGTTGGAATTAATAATAATATAATAAATATAAATGTTACTATTGTCCTATATGGATATACTAAAATCTATCGTTATAGGAGTAGGCCTATACTGAATAAGTAACTCCTAGCTATACTATCAGCCGCCAATATACTGTCTCTGCTTATAGGTGTTCCCTGAAAGATATTTTCAGTCTCAGAATAAAACAATTGTTGCACACGTTCTACAATAATTTAGCAGTCCCGTCAATTTATAAATACCACTTTATTTCTTACATTCGTTTTATTTTTATATATTTATTTATTATTCGTTTTATTCAAAGCGCACCTCGCGCCGGATATTCTCGTATTCAATTAATCTTATGGGATTTTTTCGATATTTTAAAACCCTTGTCTTATCTAATTGTGTACTATGTACTATTCAAGCTTTATTCATTATGTATATAATATATAATTTGAAAAGTAAATATAAAAGCGTTCTTCTAATATTAAGTTGAACATTCTTCTTCATTAAGTTAATCCTTTTAATGGCTCAGTGTAATTCTTCCTCTTTATATTTGATACTGCAGTAATTCACGTCTTTATGATCCCTTTTCTACTAACTTAATTCTGGTCAATTGGGTAATTTATATTTTTAATTAAATCCTCTGAGTGAATCTGTTTAGTTCTAGTTAAACATTTTTAGGAAATTTTCCAATTTCAGTTAGAATTATATTGTCATATAAATTTAATAATGTTATTTACAATTGATTGTTTTAATTGCTATCTTTATGGAGAACATGTATCCTGGAACGTTGACCCATAAGCAAGCTGTTTCATTTAGACACGATAATCTTACTCCTGACTGTCCCGTACGATACCGTGGCAAAGTTCTTATATAACATTGTTTGTCAAATGGTAATCTCTTTTAGCGAGAAAATACACTGGTCCTCGAATCAAGAGAGCAAACACAAGAGAAAATGGATTTCTTGATCAAAAATCAAGAAAAAATACACCGAAAGATCGAGATGGACAGAAGACGTCAGGAAATGAAGGTGACACATAATTGCCACCCATATTAGTATAACAATATTTAGCAAACATCATCTAGAATTCTTACAATGATGTCATTTTTTAATTATTTTTATTAATTTCTATTATTTCTATAATGTTATATTATATTTTATCTATTCTGTTTATATTTATTTATTCATCTATTCTGTTTCTATTACATTACATTCTATTCTATTATATATTTTTAATTATTATTATTTCATAGAATGTAATATTTTTAATGTAGGTATATATCATTAATTAAATTAAATATTTCTGTAAAATATCTGCAGGTATCTCTTCCTCATATTTTCACTTTTTACTTTTTTATTATACTTTTTTCTAATATCGCATTTATTTTTTCCTTTTTCTTCTGTTGTCTCCACCTTTTTTCTAATTTATCTCTAGTTTTCCGCTACAATCCCCTCTACCTCTATCCTCTCCTATCCTACTTCTATCCTCTCCTCTCCTCTCCTACTCTATCCTCTCTTCTACCTCTATCCTCTTCACTAACTACATCCTGTCATATCCTACTTCTATTCTCTCGTCTCCTACTCTATCCTCTCTTCTACCTCTATCCTCTTCACTAACTACATCCTGTCATATCCTACTTCTATTCTCTCCTCTCCTACTCTATCTTCTCTTCTACCTCTATCCTCTTCACTAACTACATCCTGTCATATCCTACTTCTATTCTCTCGTCTCCTACCTCTATTCTCTCCTATGCTACCTCTATCCTCTCGTAATCTCCATTTGACTAGGTCAAAGACCGCATCAACAGAAAGGCTAATCCACCTAGTCTGGCCAACAGCCTCATTAACCAGCACAAAGAGCAACAGAGGATCATCGAGGAGCGACATCAGGATTCACTCTCGCAGACAGTTCATCAGCTAAACCGCCGACGTAAAAGTTTGACTCTCACCAGCGGAATAAGAAGAGCTTCAATTAGTAAGAAATGATTAAAGTTGAAGTAGTTTTTTATTAATAATAATATGCTCACGTGCTACTCACTCAACAGTGATTAAAATATATATTTATAATAAATAATTGGATTTATCAATCGCTAAATATGTGTTGTATGTGTGCTGTAAATTCGCTACGTTCAATTTTACAATATTTCAATTACAAATTATCATAATGTTTGTAAAATTTTTGTGTAACAGAAAGTTTTACTCGTCAATTTGCAAAACTATATTTTGTACAACTTGTATATGCTTGTAAGCACCATGCAGTAAACCCTATTTATCAATTGTACCATTATTCTGATTAAATAACATGAGTTTTGTAAACGTATTTTACACCAGAGTAAGTGGCTAAAATAAAGCAAAAATATATAAATTTAAAAGACGTTAAATGTTCAAGGTAACTAAGATAAACAATTAATGAACTGGAATTTAGAAGGTCGGTAAAAATAATCGATATTCGTATAAGGCTACATAAAAAATATCTGGAATAATAAAAATTATAGATAATTATATATATTCAATGTTTCAACTTGTTGTAGTATAATATCGTGTTCATTTAATATTTTATAATAATTGGATATTAATTATTTTTATTAAACAATAAATGTGCAGTAAAGACTAAAATAAATATTTTTCAACTTATTACAATTAATTATAACATTGTATGTATAATATATATTATACATTTTATAGCATTAAAAACATTACGTGTTTTAGATTGCTTTTTATTCCTTCAGACTTTTCACAGGTTTTTCTCCCGATTTAAATTACAACCTAACAAAACACACCACTGATAATAGTGCACACAATCCATGCATATCTTAATGTTTTTAATCATCATTAGATTTTCAATGTTCGAAATATTATACTGTTTCATTTAATGATATGGAAACATGAGAGCTACTAAATTTACACTTTTATTTATGGCATTTTATTATAGATATATGTTGAATATTACTTTTTAAATATACAACTTTTTTGTGCGCCCTTTTTATCTGAATGTTTAAATGTGTCTTTTTGTATATCACAACATTGTAGAATGTATAAAATCTGATTCTTCTATAAGTTTTAGATGTATATTTGTAATGTATATGCTTATTACAATATGTAGGCTATATACAAAGTATATACATCATTATGCACTATACATAATCATATATTGTATAATGATATATAAATATACACGACGTATTTGTTTGGAAATGCGTATTAAAGTATAAATATATACAGTACTGTATATTTTAGCTTACTATACAACAAATGGTTTATTCTATTTACACCAGCTTCCAAATAATAAGTTATATTAAATTGTATTTATGTAATTTTGTTAAATAGTCCTATAATAGACTATCAAAGTATGCTACTAATTTTATAACATGTTAGGTAAAAAAAATATTTTAGTCACACTTTATGTAAATTGCGTAATTTTGATATCAGATTTATTTCAGTAAAATGAATAAGAAAACTCTGATGATGTTTTGTTTAAATATTGTTATACTACCTGTATAGTAATAGCACAAATTTTACTAATTAAAATTGAAAATAATGCTTGAAATATATTATAACCCTAAGGCAAGGAATTTTTAACTATTTATGTTACTGATTATTATTAATTGATATAATTTAATAACTAGGTGTACATCTTACTATACATTTAAAAGAAATACTTTTTCAATGTTTCAGTGGCCGAAAGAAGTGACTCGGAATCATAGAAAGAAAATGATGACATCTGAAACGGTTGTACTTATGGAATATTAATAACCTAACATAATCTGTACTTTAGTTACATTTTGAGTATACTTACCTTAATACTATTATATTGATTTTCAAATAAAATTAAAGGATGGAAATTTCAGTATTGGATAGTAAAACCTTAAATCTTAATTTGCACCTTAAGAGTTTATATCATCTTGTTAAAACAGAGCATAATTGGATAATTTTATGATTGTAATAAAACAATTATCTTACAATTAATATTTTTTTCTAAAAGTTGCTAAAATTGATAAACACAAGTTTTACTATTTTTTATAAATTGCAATGTGATATTATTTTCATTGATTCCATCAATTATTGCATGACCACTATAACCTTGTATATTTATGTATGATCTATAGCAAATATTTATATTCAAACTTTCTAAAATATCATAAATTTATTATTATTTACATTTTATTGTTATGACAATTGACAACAATATTTATATTTAGTTAAAATGTATTAAAATAATATGTTTCAATTGCTTTTTTTATATTTGCACATCGGGAATTTGAGACTTTTTATGGGTATATTTAATAATAATCATACCATTTTAAATATTTAGTAGTCAATAACATTTAAATGTATTAAATGCCCATAAGATTTTACTTATATTACTTATAGTTTCATTTATTGCGATATTTTTATTCTAATATAATTAATATATATTCATATCTCATTTTCCGAATAACTCTATGCAAATCCAAGTATTAGGTGAAAATAATTATCATTCTTGAACTACTGATCACCTCGATATTGAATCAACACTGGCTTAAAATATATCTCTTTGTTATCATATAAATATTTAGGACATCCCTAATGAGTAGTATAGAATACGTACTATGAATTATTACATTATTAAAATTCATCGCCTGAAAATATGTTGTAAATGTAAAAGTATAGTAATTTGTTTTTCTATTAATTACGTATTAGTTATTGTAACGCATATTACGCGGACAACTGCTTGGTAAAAAACGTAAATTACTATAATTTTAAACGATCGGAATATATGTAAGTACCTAATTATCACTATTTAAAATATTTAAAGCAAAATAGTACGCAAATCTAAAATTGGATAATTACTTCATAGCTAATTGTAACGCAAATAGGTATACCCGCATCCTCTGATATGTTACCCCCTCACTTTTTGATAGTCATTTAGGGATTTAGGAAATCCTTAAACTCCTAAATGCCTATACTCCTAAATCCTTAAACTCATAAATCCTTATACTCTAAAATTCCTAAACTCATAAATTTCTAAACACCTAAATCTCTTAATTCCAAAATCCCTAAATCACTAAACTCTTAAACTCCTAAATCCCTAAACACTTAGACTGCTAAATCCCTCTATTCCTTAATCCCTAAACTCTTAATTCCCTAAACTCCTAAATCCCTATACTCCTAAATTATTGAACTCCTAAATACCTAAACTCCAAAATACAAAACTCCTAAACTCCTAAAATATATCCTCTTAATTTGAACCATCGAATCACACGTGATGAATGAGATATAATTTCAAGTACACATAGTTGAATGCAACCATGTGTCTGTGTATGTTTTGATAGAAGTATACTTATAGTATCTACGTACAGCGATTCCATACTACTAGTAGTATATCTCAAACCATTTCCATACTTGAATTAGTGGTCAAGAACGGTTAATTCGCCTTGCAATGTAACGTACTAAGAAAAATGAATAATTTTACTCAAATTACCATATTCTATGTACTGAAATATACCTCGTCTTTGTCGGAATCCCCAATGATACCACCCAGATATGACATTACGTGGCAACAATGCATGGTATTGGTAAAAATCAATAGTTGTAGTTGAATGATCGATTACTACTTTTAAGGTATATTTGATCAATTTATAATTAGCAAAATCAAGCCAGTGACCCTGACTTAGGCCGAATTCATGTTGAAATCACCCTGATCAGACAATATAGTGTATGGCCGTAATGCATCGTATTAAGGAAACATCAATTATGGTACTTGAATGATTGATTACTACAATTGGACTACTTCTGATCCATTTATAAGTAGGACAATCGATCTTTGAGACTTTGAAATAATTCGAACTGACCTTGACCTTATTCAAATCGGGCAATAGTAAGTCATAGCAACCAAAAAAACTAATAATCGATTGTGATTGATTGAAAAATAATTTTACTTTGGTGGGGGGAGGGGGAGAGAGTATTGTTTTCGGTTTCAAAGGGGAGTGGGCTGTCAAGAGTGAGTCCTCATATACTGCAGAAAAATAATAAATTCATTTACATAAGTTATCACATTTATATCAATCTGATCACTTTTTTATTTTAAAAATTTGAAATAGTGAGTGACCCTGACATAGTGAGACTATTGGTAGCAATCCTAGAAATTTGTCATTATATAGCGCACCTTCCTTAATTATATAATTGTGAATTACTTTTAAAAATTTTATTGATTACTTATAAATTCTCTCACATTTATGAAACCAATGTTTGTTTATTATAAAGTCTCTTTTTTCACTTATGAAGTACCTAGTTGTACGAAAGTGGCGTATTAAAAGACGAGAGTGTTTCATTTTTATATCAAATCAAGTGAAAACGTAATGTAGCCTATATCACCCCGCAGGCAGACAGATATTGGATACATATAAAATAATGTAGGTTGATCTCTACATGTACCATATCAAAAGCTATCAAGCAGTGGGAGAGTAGCATATCAAAGTATGCTAGTACAGTATACATCATATCTATGTCTAAATCTAAGGATATAATACATTTTGCATTATATAAATTATAAATTGCAATATATCATTTTTAACTGTACAATGTTTTTAGAGTTTACACAAGCATATAGTGCACTGACTGTTTTATTCGCTGTTTACTATGATTTAATTCATTATTAGCTACTAATATTATTTTATGCGAGAATATACATATACGTGTTATACATGTTATAAATATATACATGTTATGCATAAATATATATATATTTATACCATAAAATATGTTTTTATTTAACATGTAGGCAATTTTAACAATTTTAAAACACTTCTATTAAATAGATATTTTGAAAGGTAATATTATAGTTATCTTTGAATCTTTATCCATCTAGTTGTATATTTTATATAGCGTTGTAACGAAATGCAATAACATATGTTTTTAATAAATTATATACATCTAATATGTGAAATTCAAAATATGAAAATAAAGGTATAGTTATAGTATATGTAATTCAAAACGCAGCATTTTGTGTGAGGAGATTAAAGCTATTTAGTTATATTATGAGGATATTTAGATCCTTTCAGTGTGCTTAAGATGCATGCATAATTTAAAGAATTACTAAATATTATGTTATATGTTAGTCATGTGAAAACTATATTCATATGTTACTATCGTTGCAGTATTATATTTTGCTTCAATATTCTCCTAATTACATATGACATTCATACTTGTAAAAAGCACAACTGATATCCTATTAAAGCGATTTACTTGTTTATTTAGCACAGGTCTTAATATCGCATACTTATTTCTCAATAGTGATTAATCTGCATGTAAAATTTCATATTTTTAAGATCAAATACAATACATTATTCTTTGAAGTCCTCCTATGGCCAAATAATTCCGGAACAAAACGTCACAGCTCAAAGCGCTCTGTCAGAATAACAAAAAACAAAAATCATTTTCTTTCAGTTCTGTCAAAGAGTAAACGAACAAAGCGCCTTTTAAAACAGCCACTTACTAACAGGAAATCAATACACATTAATTTTTAATAAGAAAGGAAGTCATCGTACTATCGTTCAGCCTTATTTCTATATATGAAACATGAGATAATTCTTTCATGTATTATGTAAAGTCGGGTTAAGCGGTTAAAATTTTGGATTCACTAGATATTATTTTATGTAAAATTCTATTTTACGAATGAAATAAATTTTAAATTAATTGTACATTTTCGGGAATAAGAAGGTTGATCAAATAAATTTGTATGTAGGACAATATATTTAGGAATATATAGTTTGTATAGATATTTATTTTTATACAAATTCATCGATAAGCACGTCTATTATACATATAGTTCATTAATGCAGATAGTCCCATCTATTTAATATATTTTAAGGGATACAGGGGCGCAACTACGACTTTTTGGAGGGGGGGTTCCTCCACTAATTTGTTTATTTGTGAAAGTACATACTTTAATTTTACAAACACCTTTTTTTAAATAAAATAATATCCTTTTAACTAATTATTATTTATATTTATTATTTATACAACTAAATTATGATATTGATAGAACAAATTAAAGGTGCTGAAAAGTTCAGTAAACAAAGGAGGACATTTTGTTTATTTTTAAATATGGTATTACTTCATAGGTAACAAAGTAGTAAAACCATTTTTTTATTAGTTATTTAAAAAAATGATATACTTTGTATAACATATTTATAAAAAGGTCAAGTTTAGGTGTGTAAGTTCATTTTCTCAGGGAGGGGATCCAGACCCCCCAGACCCCCACCCCCCCTTGGTTGCGCCACTGGGATATTTGTATTGCACATCTTTATTTTTTAAATTCGCAATCTATTACTTATAGATCAATTAAATTGTATTATGCTTCACATATTGTGCCATAATCAATTTACAAATAAATAACCTTTTTTTTAATACCTATATCTTTTGACAACAATAAAAAAACATTAAATTGCTCCACAAATTTATTTTTACTTTTTGCACAATTACGTGAATTGTTGCCAAGTTACAAACAATTATATAACTTAGGTAGTTAAATTTTACTGCTAATCGTAAAGTATATCACATTTGAAATCATATTAGCAATTAAACGTCTATAACGTCTAACCGTGCAAAATTCCTTACATAATTAGTTCAACTATTATACAATTAATTTAATTTCTTATAACCTAAACGTTTATTCTTAACATTATCAGAGCTGAACTATAGATAAAGTAACTATCAATAAATAATAATAAATAATAAAGTAACTATCAATAAATAATAATAAATAATAAAGTAACTATCAATAAAGTTTTTGACAATAACCTGCACAAGCAGTCGTCTAATTGGAATATTTTTTTGTATTGTTTGTGGTAGCCTTTTATACTATATAACCAAATCTAAAATAATTTATATGACAACTAATTACACAATGTATTTAAAAATTTCAGTTTACTTTCACAAAATATTAGATAAAAATTATTAAAAAGATTTACAAAATGTAATAACACAAAATTAGTTGTTGTTGTTTCCAAATCAAATGTTCTATTACGGTATATCGTTTATTTATTTGTTTTTAATTCAAATGTTAAAAAAATTATACGTCAAAAACAGCTTCTTTTGTAAATCATATATTAAAAATTAAACCTGGGTACATTACGAACAATTAACCACTATGACTAAATAATGACTGTAATATAATATGATAATATGATGAATAATAATTTTACTAATTAATTACGTAACTACGTGTTATTTTAAACCACAATAATTGTTTATAAAAATGTTATTATTTTAAAAATTAAACAAATTGTATTACTTTATTCGAATTGATAATTTCATAATATAGACAAAGAAAAACTACACCAGATGGTAAACTCACAAGACGAAAACAGATTTTAAAAATTCATTAATACAATTATTATTAATAAAGATCATCCTCAACAAAATATACTTCAAAACACTGCAATAATTCACAATGGTATACGAGGCGGTGGACATACCGAATTTTCTGTCGAACATTGTCCTACAGACAATCTTTCCTCCCAGCTGCTAAATCCTTCTTATGGAATAACAAGCTTCAAGACCTATATTTGACGTTACTATTTAACCTTCTATTTTTAATATTATACTCTTGACATCAAAAATCTTACACCTGTCACTTTATTTAGGCTCTCGCCTTTAAAAAAAATATTTAAAGTACATTAATAACTTAACGCTTATTAATTACAATAACATTTATATGCATTTTCTATATTATGTACTTATAGGTACTTGTGTACCCTCGTAAAACTACTGTACTTTGTTATTAAATGTTTCTCTTTAAAAGTATGTACTTTGACTTGAAATAAAGACATTTCTTTACCTTATTTTACAATATTTCTCTATTCATTTATTTAAAGGCATTTTCAATTGCTGTATTTATTCATGATAATGTCTCAAGAAAGTTGAAACAATTCACGCTACAAATACATTTTTATATATAACCGAAGACGTTTTTTCTCTCCTTATATTCTTAGCTTATCTATATAATTAGGTCATTAAATCTTAAAAATGGCTTTCTGAAACATGAAAAACTACATTAAAAGGTATTAAATTAGGTACTAAAATTATTTTAATTATTCAAATTCAACGAACTACTGAATAGGGGTAGAAACCATCAAAGATAAACGACATGACCATGAGAATTATAACTCTAGGAATTTCTGCAAACTGTATGAGATGCCCGAATGAATTGGTATCAGAACTGGTATACTATAATGCACCAAAGAGAGATATGATGGCAGTAGAGAAAGAATTGAAACGTAGATAGACCGTATTGAAGAGGGACCCACCCCCTTTTGCAATCGATGACCGATCGAGACGAAACGGCGATGAAAGATTGAACGATGAAAGGACAACCGAAACACGAAAATATTGTCACATCGATTCGGACGAGAAACCGACTTAAATAAATTAGTAAAAAAGTATTTACTTTATATAAATGTAAACGTATAGACGAAATTGAACAAAATTAACAAACATCAAAACATGATTCTCATATATAAGGATGATAATTAGAAGTCATAATGAATTTTTTATGCGAAACATAAGCTGCTATAATAACGAATTTTACTTTTTTTATTAATTATAAAATGAACTAATGGATTTTACATTTTTTTGTACAACTTTTCTATTAAACATATAAGAAGTATTCTGATTAGATGAGGAACATGATTACAGTAATATAACAATACAATAAATATATGAGATTAAAACAAAGTTATATTATACTGCTCACACTAGTATTTTTCAATGGAAAATAACTTCTAATAATTTCGTCAATTTGTAAGATTTCTGTATATCATTTAAAAAATCATTTCAAAATATGATATGCTAAACATGGCATCCATGAAATACTGAAATATGTACGTTGATATGATAGGCTGACATGTTATCTTTGAAATATATATAATGTAGGTTGATAATATGACTTTGAAACAAATTTCTATATATATATCCGGTTATAATTCACTTATTGTTCTCGTCTTTTGTTCACCAGAAAAGTGCAACATAATAAATTCTATGCATGATGACAGCGTTGAATATTAAATTGTCAACAAAGGTTTAGACTTCATAAATAATTACCTTTTTTAACCTCACATAGTGGGCTGTAACAAAAGTTCTCTTGTTTCTACATAGAAACCATTTTCGTTAGGCTTAAGGAATAACACGTTTATCGTAAACTAATAATGGAAAAAATTACTAATACTCAATAATCATTTTAAAAATAAGTTATCATAAATTTCGTAGTGAGTAAATATTATTAATGTTTAAATTACATATTATAATTGGTTATAAATTAAAAAATAGTTTAACAAGTATTATCATTTTTAATATTAACTATTAATATAATTATTATCATTAAGTTGTATTCATAATAATACCTTCATTTAATATATTTTTAAATATATATTTTTTAAATTTATCATTTCTATAATATCGTAAAAACGGAATTTTTTCATCTGACAAACAATTTATCCATATCTTTTTTGCGGTGATGTGAGAGAGTTAAATAATTTAACACTATAACAATTCTAACATTTCAAAATTTCACATCGAAGCCAAGTTGTTTATTTATTTTAAGTATTTAACTTGTGTACAATACATACATAAATATTTTATAACTTATTTGTATATACTTATTACTAAATATATTTCATAATTAGATTATAATAAATTATACCTGAATAGATAATACCCCACTGCGGCGCATCCATAATAAACCTTACACCTCTCAACTTCGACATTTTCTCATGATGAGCATTTTTTAAACATTAGGAAATGTGCCCTTTTCAAATTTCTGGTTTCACTATACTACCCTAACATGCATGTTACGTTACAATTATTTTAGAGATTGAATAAAAAAATGTACTTTAGTAAAAATTCTTGATTATGAAATTTACAAACTGAAGATATATTTAATTAAAGGTTTTCAATATTTTCCGAAAAAAATAATTGAAAAATTCCATAAGGAATTCATTGTGGTAGGATTTTATCTTATATTTTTGTATTAAAATTTTAATATAAAAAAGTTAAACTAGTTGTTATATTTATTTATGACAATATAATTTCAGTTAGACTTTGACCACATCTAATCTGTGATTTGATGTAGATACTCTTTAAAATAGAATGGTCACGTTTAAGATACAACAAAATTAAACGATATTTAAAAAAAGTGAAATGATGCGGTTTTCTTACTTATCTTTTACTTATATCTAACGTATATCTATATGCAAATATATCTGTATAATACTATATTTTTCGACATATATATTGTATAATTTTGATACTTGATGTAGTATATTTAATTTTTCATTGTCTAATAATCTTTGGGATATTACATATTTAATTATATTCTTTTTGAATACTTACACAATAAAATTATTATGTGTACAATGTAATATCAAAACACAATTGTGAACCATTAAACATTATTTACTAAATTATATATTTATTTGTTATTGTTTCATTATGATATTTATATAGTTATACAATGTATTAATTATTTATACAATAATTTATTATTTTATTTATATAAAATATTATATCATTTATAATAAATAAACATAATATTAAAAGGTTTATATCTTTGCAGTTTACAAATAAGTCAATCTAATATCTAATTTTTTAACGAATTTGACCGACCGACCAAAATTGACGTCTCGTCATAGCAACATATAGTACAAAACGGTGCTTTAGCAGCTTCAGACCAACATGACATCATTTAGAATCGATAAGCTTAATCGAATTAGACTCGCCACATAGCGTCACATACCGCGCCCTTGCCTTCTCTTGACATAGAATACGTATATAGAACCGATTTGAGAGTTAGTACTTCAATAGAACTCCATACGGCCAAGCTCTCTTGTTCTTCTTTCGTGAACAAACCAGCAAGCTTTTTTTCTTGCCAATATATTTTTTTGGCTCACTTTTGAGTGTAACTCAACTTTTTCTAACATTTGCTTTAGTTTAGTTTCGTTTTCTTTCGGGGCAATACATACACTCTTAAACTATAGGTATATGATATCTATTTGTGTACTACTTGCGACCTGATGAAGCATCGAATCGAATCAACCATCCAAATCTTAGATAGGTCACGCAACGTGAATCATATGTGAATAGTTGCACTATACAGTTTGATGAAGTCCAAATGATTAACTAGTTTATTTTAAAGTTTGACGGATATAAAGCATACCTTTGTCAATGATTATTTTTTTGAATGGATAAATAACCATATTGACGACTATATCCAACAATTTATAATAGTACTTTTAATTAAAATTTGAAAATTAAATTTTTTTGATATAATTATAATTAATTTCAAATTACTGAGAAAGCAAATTTAATAAAACAAAAACCATTATTAAAGATAGCCGAAAGATGATTGCTTACATCTTTTAAAAATTGTTGAATATCAAGGTAATTTTTTTCAATGTTAATACCTATTTTATTATATAGAGGTTATTGCTAAGAATATATAGTATTATCATTGTATGGACTTTCATATCACTTTTAGGCTACTGATTTATTACAGTGATACTTTTAATTTTTAATTAAAAATAAATATAGTGACCAACGATTATGTCAACCGTGGTCAACCGTAGCATCTCACGTTATCACGTTAGTATCTCGTATAAATTATCTTGATATGTCACAAGAAAAAGGTCCAAAACAATCATTTTGAATTAAAAAATGAAATTTTAATTAGTTCTACATATTACAAAATAATTCCATTTGAATTTTATTCATTCAAATTTGATTCATTTTAAATGTCAAAATTCATTTAAATTTGTAAATAGTTTATAATTTGCAATTTTGTGAAAGAGTATATATGAGCATTTTGAACAAACTGAACTTCACTTTATCACAAACAGCTAATTAAGCAGGTTTAAATAAGGGTTAAAATGACGCATATTAAATTAATTTTGTTTATAACAAACATATTAATTTTTGCTTGAAAATGGGAATAACAGTGAGAAGAAAGTGAACGCCATTCGTAATATAAAGACACACGCCGCTTGTGTTATCACTTCTAAATCGTTGCTGCATTTCTATCAAAAACACTATCATTCGTATAGTACGAGTAGAATATATTATAATTGCAGCATAAAACTTTTATGTTGATCATAAAATTTTGTAACTTGACGAAAACGAGTTAAAAATATATAAACAGGGCTGTTATAGAAAAATAACATATCCCAATAAACTATGCTGCAAAATATTTAGTGCTAGACCATTTTTAAATTCTTTTGATTGATATTAATTTTTTTCCTTTTGCCGACTGCGTCAGTATTTTTGTATATTATATTAATCTGATTTTTTCTGACACTTCAAGAGGTTACCTAACGTACCACTTGCTGATATTTCAGCTGTAGATATTTATATCTTCATCTAATATTATGTTTGCTTATTTTGGACTCATAAACGTAGTCTTCGCTAGTTTGTTAGTAATTGTTAGCTAGGTGTGTTATATTATTTTTATTTGTAAATTTGTACACATGTGTGTTTAATATTAATCATAATATGTTCACAATTCACAGCAATTTTTTTTTAAATAAAACATTATTCATAATATGTAGAACTCATGCTACAAGAGTCCTAACTTCTAAATCCGATACGGCATTTATAACTAAAAATACTATTGTTCATTGTAAGAGTATGAATATATTTAAACTGAAATGCCTAAATCTGTTACTTTTGATAATAAAGTTCAGTAACTTGATAAATATATATAATCAAGGCTGATAGACTAACTAATACATCTCAATACTCTCTGCTGCATTATGTTTGGTGCTTCATCATTTCAATTCCCACGATTTATATTAGTTTCTTTCTCTTTGACGACTGCGTTGGATTTTTATGTGTATATCAAGTTTTTTTCTGACACTTCGAGAGATCTATCTAACGAACCAATTACCGTTATTTCAGCAGTAGATATTTATATCTTTATATAATTTTAAATTTGCTTATTTCGGACTCCATAAAAGTAGTCTACGCTATTTTGTTAGTATGTGTTAATTTGTTAATACATTTTAATTTGTAAAATAAAATTTCCATGTTCAAAAGAAAAATTTATATCAAATAATTATCAACAAAACTAAATATTATTAAATAAAATGACATTTGAAATCGTTATTTTAATACGTTTTTAAAAATATACGTAATGTAATAAACTTTCCATAATATATTATTTTAATTGATTTGTATAATTTGTAATTATTAAAAATATTTAAAAATTATAATACTAAATTTTGAATTCAATAACGTACAATATCTTTTTAGTATACTCCCCATTATCAAATTGTCTAATTACATGTTTTACAATTGATTGCATTTTATTAATTATATTTATAATAACATTTGAATTGTTGAACATTTATATCAAATTAAAATTTTCAAAAATTATTAATTTTAGAAAAAATCTTATTTTGATAAATTGATAAAGCTGAATAATTAATACTACAAAATATGTATCCCCATTTTTTTTTTTTTTTAGAAAACAGGGTATATATATATATACCCTGTTTTCTAAATAATGTTTTTATAAATTGGGGATACATATTAAAATATTTTTTTAATGTATATCTAAAAATATATTTAGGTTTCATTTTTAGAGCCGCAGTTAAATTTTAAAAAACAATAGAGTCTTTGTATGTTAACACGTTGCTGTATGTTTGAAAGAAACTTTCACATTTTTTGATAATGTTACTGGTGATGCTGCATGATTTTCAAAATATAGTGATCCTTATAAAGTCAAATCAAAACATTCTACCAAATCCAAAAAGCAGAAGCATAACTGAAGATAGACCGGATCATAAAAAAAGTACACGTGCAACAAATGAAATTTATAATAAAAATAGAGAAAGAGGCGATCAAACAATTGTGAGGCACTTTGGAAACATATATAGATCAATATATTGTATGCCGATAATAATAATAGACAACTGGTTTAAATTCATGTAGAGAACATATGCCGAAATCATTCGCATTGTTTGAGAGATTTTTAAGGCAATGAGTCTATGTCACGTATTTGTGAAATTTGTTTTTAACTATAATATGTATAATAAGATTAAGATGCCAGTATACATAAAATATTCCAACAATTTGAAACCATCTTAAAGAATCATCAATTGAGCTTATTGGATAAGATAATGGAAGATAGTTAATCCTTACCTCTTACATCATTATATTACTAAGAAGACACAATAAAGTTGGCCCATGGTAAATAATATACGCAAACACATTTGATGTAGAACTGCAAAAAATGTAAAACTGTGGAGCTGCAAAAATACGACAATCCTTTTTCAAATCTATTACATTGATTTATTGACAAATATTTAGAGCGCATTAGAAAATGTTATTGTTTCATGCTAAACTTTATGTTACTATTAACCGTTGAGGAACGACACAGCTGATTCTGTTGAAATTTGGAGCCAGTGAACAACATTTTTTGTAGCCATTCTAGAATTAGAAAATATTTTTTCGGCACCCAGTTGGTCATGTGCCCTTGAAAAAGTATTATTCTTCAAATCGTAAGATTTTTTGAAATTAATAATTGCTTTTAAATGGTTTTAACAATTTTAAAAAAATCATTAAATATATTTATTCGAAATGTTACGCAAAATTATTCATTTCACTTTAGAGATTATTATGAATTAGTGACATTCTTTCAAATGAAATACCGTGGCGGCATAGAAACACGGGGTACAACCAATTCGATGAACTTTTATTCTCGGCTCGGCTTTGCCCCCGGCTTGTCTATTGTAGGCTACTATCTGATTATGCTATATAAAATAAAATATACTAAAAGTTAAAACTGGTCCATTTTTTAATTTTTTTTTACAATGTTAGTGATCGACGCTATTATCAATACAATATACATTTAAGAACATAATAATTTGATATACAATAATGTAAGGTTAATATCAATGTTATTCTTCTTTTAGAATAATTTCAAGTTTATATTCTTTAATCAATATAACTTCTATAAATCGTAAGTAGTAAGAGTTATTTCGACTTTGGATCATGCCTCTCCACCTTCCCTCTCTAATCCGCCATTTCCTATCCCAGACACCTTTTACCCCTCTATCCCCTACCCCAACCTTTCCTATCCCCCTACCCTCCTTACCCCTACCCCCTACCCCCCTACATTATTAACATTATATTTGTAAATTTAAAAATATATATTCTAGTAATTTCAAGTGTATATAAATGTATATACATTATATATAATCATTAAAAATGGTAGTAGTACATTATACATTTGTTAAGATGAACGAATTTAATAATGAAATAATAGCTTCAAGTAAAATGAATAGCTTCCGACTTTGCAGTTGCGTTTCTACGGCGCAGCTTCTACAGTTGACATTGTTATTCCTCGTTTAAACCAAATAAAAATACAGTTGTTTTAAAAGTGTGTATGCTCTACATACTTATACATATTAGGGCCTACATAGAAATAATACTAGTTTACCATCAATGTTTTTATAGTGATATATTCCGTACTCCTTTCAAGTCTTATCC
>JAUZND010002455.1:0-33826 GCA_034780555.1 Coelogynopora nodosa
AAAGCAATGTGTATTATCCAAATGATTTACTATATAAAGGAAATGAAAAATGGGCTGTCGAAAAATACAATGATTATTAGAAAAATAAATGAAAAGTATTTGTGCCATAATTGAAATATACATAGGTTATTCCGGTAAACTTGACACTGGTGGATTTTTTGTTTTTCAAATTTATAACATAAGTAGGTAACCATTAAAAATGTTATGCGTGTGCGTAATTAGTAAAACGATTATGTAGTACTGCAGCTGCAATCGTCACTTTTGCCGGAAATTCTGGTCCACCCATTCCCGCTATTCTGTTATCTTTGGATTGTTGTATTCTCCACATACACTGAGAAGCTCCTATCGCCCTTTCTACTAGCTGCCGAACACTAGCAGCGAGTTGATTGAATATCCTTTGGGCATCATTTAAAGCTCGTCTGTTTCTGTGGAGTGTTTTTATCCTGGGATGTAATCCCTGGTAAGCAGAATCAGCTAAAATTGCATATTCAGGTGGTAAATTGTTTAAAAACAACATTGTTCTTTCACTAAATTCAACAGCGGTTTTGTCATGAGTTGAACATGCGTAATAATATGCCTTATTTGACAATTTTTGTCAACAAAATATTGAACACATAATGAATCATATTGCTTGCCGGGTCAGCCACAAAAATATGCATTGCCTGCCCCTGAAGGACACGATATAGGCACTATGAAGCCATCAAGAAGTAGAACAATGCATCATCCTTCCAGTTCTGTCAAAACTAAGCAATGTAATTCTTCTACTCGAAGAAAATGTATGTAATTAGGTGAAATTAAAAAAAAAAGTCAGACACGTGATGACAGTACTGCCAAGCTGTGGAGACAGCCAAACATAGAGGATACGCAGTCTGGCGAAAATATCCACCACCTCCAACATAATATAAAAATGTTTCTGTCATTTTTTGAGACACTGTTAATTGCGACATTGCTTTCTGAATTAAACGAGTGTGGAATTCTCCACACAATTGAATAAACTCATTTTCTGTCAAACATATGTGACACTTTATGTCTTCCTCAGACATAGCCCTATTCCTTTTTAAGTTTCTATTCCTTATTCTTGGTGCACCAAGAATAGCATCGTGAACAAGAGCTGCACCCATGTTAACATGAAAAATAAAACCAAGAATTTGTTAACGACCAGAATGTAAACGATTTTTATTATATAAAGAGATAGCCAATTAAATTAGAAATAGCGATAAACATTCTTTTAACAAATTTGTAAACAGATTTCGAAGTTGTTTGTAATAGATCTGTTAACATATTTGTATAAAATGTGATTTTACACGTCTGTTAACAGATTCTAAATACAGGTTTTATCTTTCATGTTAAGTAAACAAGTTTGCTACCAAATTGTAAACATTTTGTTACACTAACAAATCTGTTTACTTTACATGAAAGATAAAATCACCAATGTTTTCGAAAAATATTCGAAAATGGTGTGCTACGTGCGACTGGGCGCTATAGATTAAAAAACCCAGAATAATATGATTGTAAGACAATTACTGGAAACAGTTGATTATGAATAGAATATATCTATAATGGCTATTTTTACTGTGGCTTCCATCTGTTTAAAACATGATAAAATCGCTTTAAATTGAGGGGTTCGCAAATTATAAAATTTTATTTATTATATAGGTATACAACAAAAATATATTTATCACAGACTTTGTACCTTCTAATGAAAACAAAACCAGCACACTATTAAAAATATAATAAAGATTAAATTATAGTTTGATATTTAACGAGACTGAGGAATAAGATGGAGAAATATTTTATGGAAATGAAGAATATAGTACAGGTATACAGCCAATTGAAATCCGAATGAGGCAGAATCCGAATCCGAACTATCCACCTCTTATATATTATAGTATATATCGTAGTGAAAAAATTAGTGTGTAAAATTTTTTTTATGTAAATTTATAAAATTTAGTAATTAATTATTCATAGTCTATATTGTAAAAATATATAGTTAAAATACGAAATCTAGGAATAATTTAGAAGGCAACTGATTTTATTTGTAAACCGACATTGTAATTTAAATTGAAACAAATTAAGAGTTACATCAAACAATATTCACATTAAATTCTTCATACAACCATAAATGATCATTAAACTGTTCTCTGCACACTGTTAAGACAATGTATTTTCACCAATTATTTTTGTACCTGTATGCATACATTATTTCTCCAAAAAAACCAACATTTTGCGTTTGTCCAACACATAGGCTATATGATCCCCAGCTCACAGTTTCTCCTAAACTTTTATTACTATTATATAAATTGATTATCAAAAGTTGAGCATAAATTTCCAATACAGTAGCATGTTTAAAAAAATAATTATAATAGCGTACCGCTTCGGAGAAAATATAATATAACATATAATTTATTAAGTGTTTAATACTGTTCTATATTATCTAACTACCTAAAATAATAAATATACAATAATATGTATAATAGGTAAAAATAATTAAAATTTTATTAATTTACATATAAACTGTAAAATTAAATATTATAAACCGGCCTTATGTATAGATTAAAATGAAAATTTTCGAAAGATAAAAATTATTATCAATTTAAATAATAAGAAATTTATATTATATTGATAAAATTGACCTACACTGCAAAATAGCAATGTGGAATATGTGCATTGAGACTAGATGAAAATATTATACTATAATTAAAATTACGCATGAAATATAACTTATTAACATACATTTATCAGAAATAAGACAACAAAAGTATTTATAATTAAATGTACTTTTTTATTGGAAGTTTTATATACCGTAAAAATCAAATAAGTATAGCTTTTCTTAATATATACGTACGTACATTTCTACATTATAACTAATCATTATTTCACTTAAATACTACTTGACCCTTTACTCTTATAAAATAAGCGTATATCCACCTCGATGGATAGCACACTTTCTCGAATAGTAAATATCCACTGTTTATTCGATATACATAAATCACAATCAAGAGACAAAGCCGTTTTATGATAAGATACAATATATTCTAGGTAAGATATGTGGCGATTTTCGCTTACCTAAAACAGTACTTTCCCCCCGTCTCTATATAAGAACGCTAATCAACCTTGCATAATAAAATGAGAAAACACGAAAAGATTCCTTTTCGGCAATATAGAAAGAAATATTTAATAAGTGATTAGCCCTTTATAGTTATACAGGAGATATTATATTGCACCCTTAGATATATTTATAAACCCTGAATCATAAATGTAACATTATATCAAAAATTATAATTTTTATTATTTCAAATATAACGAAAGACCACATAAAGCATTAATAAAATTCAACCCTCGTGTTTAGAATACTGAAACTTCCAAATTTGAAAAAATATCGTATTTTACTTGTTAAATAGTAGTATATATGAAAAGGTATAAATAATCATATTCAGTGATAAACCAACATTAATAAATTGGTAATTTCTCTCCTTTTTAAACATGTTTTAATTTTGCATTGCTTGGCTCAGTGAATATTTTCCATCCAATATTAAAATTAATAGAATAATTTAGACATATTATACAGTTACTAGGTAAGTAGTATTAAGTAATATAGTATCTTTTGGAACGAAGAGATTTCATAGTCTGAAAAAAGCTTCTGTATATACACAAAAATAATTGGATCACACTTTTGAGTTTAAAATGTAAATCTTTCTAAACACGAAGTCATGTACAGTGATTAAGATCCAAATCAAAATTAATATACATATGTTGACCATACATTCTTAAACATTGTAAACACAAATTGGTCTGACAATAACTGTAGATTGGTTAGCATGAGGAAGAATTGACTATAATTATATAGTCTGAAGATATATAAATGAAAATATATATACACACTCAGCTCTTAGAAGCTGTTTCTGCCAAAGCAATTACTTGTAAATCTAGGCACTCAATTGTATGGAAAATAATAGGCCTTTCGTCTTGACAGTTACATAGTATTATTATAGGGAGGTGAACCCTGGCTTAATGCAGATCTTCGGTTAAGTCAAACAAAATGTAGAGACAGAACAATATAGATAATAAAATTATAATGTATATATATATATGTAGATATAATATGAAGAGAAATGAAGTATCAAGTCAGTCGGAAATGATAATATACATGGTCTACAAACTAGAAACCACTACAGAAAGTCTTCTGGTGTAAGTGAGAAAGAAATGCCAAATTATTAAAAATAGATTATAGCAGCTAAATGACTTTTTCGTGTGCCCATAATAAATGGTTTTAATGACATTTTAAAATAATTAGTACATGAACAATTAGACACTTAGGTTTAATTGTTGTTATATTACACAAAAATGAGAATAAATAGTCATTTATTCATCGTTCAAGTTACCAAGCACTCGCGTAATAAGTAAAGACAATAGCAAATTATCAATTCAATAATAAAGAACTTAGGAAGTACTAGATGCGCCACATCACTAATAGAAATGTTTCCAATTTATGAATACCAAGACACTATTAATTTCTTAATGCACGCTATACTGTGTGACTGGTAGCCTTCCTAACAACATCGCGTTTAGCACCAAATAGGGATTACACGTTGTGGAGTAAAGAGGGAGGAGACCGTAGTAAGGTAGCGTAGAGAACAGGCGATCAAATTGTTGATTTTTTACTAAGCAAAGTTTCAATCAACTTGAGCCGAGCCTTAATTTGCTTATAGCGATTGTATTCTGAACGCATTGGGAGTCGGTCTTCGGAGTTCACCTTGTGGCCTGCAACAGTGTGATACATGATAAACATGACGTGGTCTATAACATTATATACTTAAATGATCTTAAATTAGTGTAGTAAACTAATTGGAAGTAAAAACAGAGACAAGAGATGTAAAAATTACGTGAAGTAAAAAACTATAAATAACAGCACAAAATTGACCAAAATAAATTGTGCGATTGATAGTTACAATGAAATTAAAAGTAATGGTATTTTCATAAAAAATATTATGAATTCTACTCGGTTTTTAAAAATAAAGTAGGTTTTAAAATTGACTTACCTTTATATGAGGAACACATTCAAACTATTTTGCTAAAAAAATAATCATACTTTTGATAAAAAATAACATTATAATAGATTGCTTTATCTATAAAAAAATTAAAAATACTGTAATACGAATGAATGCTGAGTATGTTAGTCAAGCCATCGGTTAAATAATTTTAGGATTGCATTTATTTCAAAAGGTATAAATTACTATAAAACTTATTGAAATGATTTTCAATATTAATTACCGGAATCAAAAAAAAATTTAAAAAAATCCATCAGATCGACATAAGTCGATTATTATATCTAAATTATATCTAAAAGTATATTATTATTAATAGCAAGAATGAATTATCTTCAAAGTTATTTTTATTGTAATGTTTTTATTCCTATTAGTCATTGTTTAAAATAACTATTGAATAAAATTAGTCTAAACTGAGCATGTTTTTCTCTAACATCAACATATACCATTTTTATGCATTGGCAACATTTTCGGGAAAAATATGACAAATTAATTGTGATTAAAATATAATAATTCAATATACAGAAACAAAGAATAGGTTCTAATAATAAGTAATCTTATCACAACTTAATAATATACAAAATTACAGTAAAAACATGCCACACACAAAAGCAGGTAGTCTATTATTGATTTCAAATACATAGAGATAATTTTTTCCCTTACAGGCCTGATTTGTGCAACATTAATTTTACAAGTATAATACTAATGGTACATAACATATTTAGTTAATGTTATATGTATGATCAACTATGACATCAATCAATGGCTACCTAGTGTCAATTTAGTTAGTTTAGCTGATGGAGCTTCCTCTGTTGTAACAATGTCATTTATATGTTGTTAGATTACTTTAGATAACGTTTATTTTTTCTTTGCGTAATTTTTCTAGGGTTTCCTAGGTCTGTTTTGACTTTCTTGGTCTACCGACAATTTCTGCATTCACTTCATTTCTTCACTTTCTATCGATTTCTTTGTCTGTTGCTTATGAATATTTTTGCATCTTCTAAACAAAACGACTTTTCCAGTTCTTAATTTTCTTTTCTTATTCATCTGTAATAAACGTTTATCATTGTTTGCTCCAGCGTTTGCAGTAAGCCGGAGATGGATCTTTACTCACTGGAAAATGTTGGGTATTCAATCTTCTTATAGTTAAATATGACTTTGAAACGATGAGTGCATTCACAGCATGCAGTAGATGAATCAAGGGAGGAACGCTTACAATGCATGAAATCTCTTTGAATACTATAGACTCTCTCCCCATCAGCATTTCTATGTGGTAAAATTATCAAGGGATATATTTCTCTGAATAAAACAACTAACGTTTTCCATATTCTTTGTTACTTAATGAGATTGTCTCCGTCTGTCTTGTCCTGTTTCCGTCCGTCAACACCGAACATCCAAATACAAAACTGAAACACTTATTTCATAATAACTGTAACTAGTATTGATATTTAAACGTAATAGATAAACTTACCTTATACCAAATATAAGTCGTCGCAGTCAATTTTTTCCACAATTCGATGTACAATATGTTATTTTTATTCACTTTTTTAGGGTATTTAGACTATTATTTTTCGTGCATTTTCGCTTTATAAAAATTATCTAGGAATGTGTAGAAACACTTACATATTCTTATCCTAACATAAAAATAGATACAATACAATAGATGCAATACAATACATACATACAAATCAAGTATCGAACAATGTAATGGAGGCTATTGACTAACGAATACAATAATCACTTTAGGTCACCTGAATAAACGATTAAAAAGAAACCTGTGTCTATATAAATATTTTTTCGAAAATAAATGGAAACATGGTAGGAATAAAAAATATAAACTCTAAAATATTGGAATAGGCCATAATCTGCTAATAATAACATACGGTCACAAATACCTGTTTCCTTTTGAAAATCATGCTCAAAATCTTTGAGCACCTTCTGTAAATAACGTTTCTCCTCTCTGACAACCTTTTGATCCTCGACAAGCTCAGCTACAGACTTGTTGGATCTGCAATAAAAAAAACGACAAGACAGGAGTCAGAGTCAACAAGAAACCAAAACCAGTGTACAAACTGTACCGTGAAGTGAACAAATACAACAGGTAAACTCACATATCCACCGCAGCCGGCGTGTTAGCCGCCGTTATTGCCGGTGTACCGCCCATTGTCTGTGCCCCCCTTGGATTGAGTGTTCTACTCCTGCTGTTTACTCCGGTCGCTGCAGCTGACTGCTCCTCGTGTCCAGTGAGACGGACCAAAGACCCCCCAATGGCACCCTCTCGCTGATGCTGTTGCTGCTGAGAAGCCGTGTTCACCTCAAAGTGCCGATCACCACGAAGTAGGTTCCAGTCCTGCGTCACCATGAAGTCCATAGTGCCACCACCTCCACCGCCCGCGGTGGGAATGTTGATCACATGTCGACCGCCAGTGGTTGCACTCCGCTAAAACCGATTTCCATGTAAGAACGAAAACCATTTTAACTGGAAATTTATTATAATCTACAGATATTTTGTGTAAGGTATCTGATGGGATATTAATTATTGCATTTATGAGAAGCACAATGTAGGGTAAGATTACAAGTATTTGTTGGTTAAAAAGCCGGACATGATTTTTCTAGCGATCCAACTCAGACATAATTTTCCCTAATCTAATAAACACTGAATGCCAACAATTACAAAAAAATGTATATATGGAGGTCCTTCTACATAAAAATATACTAATAATCTATTACAATTTGACTAAATTAAAATCTTAATTTTAAAATAATTTTTAACATAATAAAAATATTAACAAATTATTATTATTTAAAAACAAAAAGAGATAACGGAGGAAGGACAAGTACAAGTATAATCATGAAATTGTTAAAATAAAAATTCGTACTTTAGTAAACCTAGCGAAAGGAAATAAAGAAAATAATATTAACAATAGAAAATGTTCAGTTTTAAATATTAACAAATGAAATTTCTGTATAAGCTTTCTTAATAGATTATATTGAGGACAATGAAATTTCTTTTGATATACTCTTAAAAATAAATTCTGTTGAACTAGTACATTTCTAGTTTCATGACATTGTTCCCTGTGCTTTTTCCACGCGAACCGCATGTTTGTTGAAGATGTGGCCCCAACAAGATTGTGAATAATATTTTTAGTTTGAAATACTCGACAGCGGTTTCACCGGATGCTTTGAGACTGTATTATTTAATTGTGTTAACAGAATGCAATGTGTCAATAATTTGATTGGGACCCAAGAATATCTCACATGATGCTGAAGGCAGATTATATTTGTTGCCAATGAAAACAGGATAGTAGAGCGAACACTGTATTGGGAAGTAAATGATACCACTTTCCGATTCACTGCAGAGCTGGAACATAATCGGGAATCCTATCACTATACATAAAAATGACACACTGTCATCCCAAAATCCATTTTTTCGTCAGAAGTGATGACAGTAGAGACAAAGTCAGTAATGACTGGGAAAAGATATGCAATCATGCAGCTGGTTCTACAGTTCAGGTACAATGTTAAAATTAAATGTTGAAATTGTAAAAAGAGAAATAATTTTGTTGGTGGGTAGATTTATAATCTACCGTAGAGATTGAAATACCCCCGATTATTACATAAAATTCGTGCGATTCACAAATATGACCCATTCAGCTTCCAAAAAGCCGCATGATTCTCATTCCTGACTGTAACGAACAAACGTCTGACAAGTTACTTACCTGAATAGTGTCTCCGCTATCAATCCCACCTCGGTCACCGGTGGTAGGGGTGGAGTCGCCCTGCAGAAGGCGCTTGACCACACGATATCGATCATAGAGGGGTTTCATCACCAACTTCTCGTGCCGGTTGTTCGGCCGGCCGTGGTAACTCTCGAAGTAGAGGAGAGCTTTTTGTATCGCCAGCTTCTCCGCCTCAATCTGGAATATCAGGGAGATGTTTAGTATACTACTAGTAAGTAGTAGATACATTTAGTATGGCTTATTAATAGTAACTAACAAAGTTTTTATGTAATGTGCTATTATATTTTAGGAAGAAAAATATACTCAAACGGTTTATGAATTTAATGTTATTTCCTCATATAATTTATAGTTGTTAATAATTAATGGGTTAGATGAATCTTTTGACTAGAATATATCATAATATACTCTCTAAAATAAAGTGTAAACAAAATTAGGTTTCTAGGAAAACGCGTTTTTCTATTATTTTCTAATTTTCAAAAAGAAAAAATTGATGAAAATAGAAGCATATTATGATGGTTTCAGCTCAAGTTATGTTATATTTTCCTAGGTATTTATTTTTCAACAAAACATAATTAATAATTCGAAACAAAAAACGATGTATACTATTGATTATATTTTAACATACTTAATAAATATATGTATTAAAATACAGAGAATAAATACAATACTATCTATATATTTTTGCTTATTTTATCATTTTTCATCACTAGCCTATCCAATTTCCTGCATTTTTCCTAAATTTTTGTATTTTTATCACACACCCTATGTTTTCCAGAATTCTACTTTGCAGAGAAGCCATCAAAATTATAAATTAATTATAAGTCTAGTAAATCAAAACTCTCAAAACCTTTTACAAAAGAAACTAATTATTTAAAATGTCAGAATTATGAGTTCATTTTCGGTATTTAAATGAGAAACGAAATCGATATTATGTTATAACAGCGATCTTGCAAAATATTGAAAATGTATTACATCAAAACATGCAGAACGAACATAACACTTTTATAATATCGAACAAATAATAGCAAAAATGTCATAAGTTTTATGTGTAAGATTGTAACAACTTTAATTAAGGTATTTGATTCAGTATTATAAAAATTCGATGCTATGCAAGCCGAAAGCTATGTATTTCGAAGTTTTGATAAAAATTAACCAGAATACTGCGTTAAATTTTGTCAAATAGCTATCGAGGTTTTCCGCACTTTTATCCATATGAAATTCCATAACTCAAAATATACTTCAGGACATAAAACATAAATTCTGATATGCACACGTTATAACTTAAATTATATTCATATAAATAACGGATGATCTAGATATACAAATCTTACAATCATTGATATCTTCCATATCATCAACTAAACAGCGACACGACGTGTCCGACAACTGACCTGATCTCGAGTCATGGTAGCCAGCACATCCCCGCGGCCTGCCTGCTTCCTCTTCTCCGCCAGCCTCGTGAGCAGACGCTCAAAGGTATCCTCGACAGTCTGTCCCTCCCGGACCACCGGTTCCCCAACACCACTACCCCTGTCGTCCTCATCCTCCTCGGCAGTGGCCGGCATCGATTTGTGCTGTTGTTGCTGCAGTGTGGGTCGTCCTGCCACCCCACCGCCACAACCACTCGCCGACAAATCAGACACTGCGCTCAGTGGCCGGGTTGAGTTAGGACAACTGCCACCGCCGCCTACAGACGTCACTGGGAGAGTGGTGGTGGAGCCCCCGGATTGGGTAGTGTTCCCGCCCGACTTGATCGCTTTCAGTTGTCGACGTGCTTCGGTCAGCTGCTGCATCCACTGACGGACCTGCTTGACGAGAACATAATATGATAAAATAATTGAATAAGATAAAACAACCCAGATTGATTTAATAAATAGACTTTTGTGGTAGGCCATAATTACTAATACAAGTATTACTAAATTATATATACAAAGGATTAATACATGCAATCTAGCTATACATAATATTGTACAGGAATGACTTATCACTCTGTGAAAAATTATTGAATTGTACTGTATAATCCCACAATAAAGCACTTTGCACATAACGTATTGATATTGTGTGCTCATTAACGTACTACAATAACGTAAACATTATAATATATAGCATACTATATAATTGGATATAGCATATCACTCAGAAACACATATTATTATATTTACAGCTTTTACAACTGGTTTAATAGTGTGATGTCTTGGTAACAGTTTAATAATTCTTATAGCGATTTGCAAGTGCTGCTATCGCTTTCAAGCTAATTTAGTTGTTATTCGCTTATTAGTTATATTATAATTAGTCCCTTATAATAGGATTATAATACCGTACATACAAAACTATAAAAGTTGCATAATCTCAATGAGTTGATTGAGCTGACAATCAGCTTACATGTAGCTTACTACTTGAGTCAATTACTATTAGCTTAAAAGTAGTAACTCTATAAAAATTAATAAATTGAGTATGATGCCGATTATATTATAAAGCAGAATTATTTGCTACCAGCACTAAATAATTTATTATTAATACCACTTTTTATAAAATCAATGTACTTTTCAAAATCAAAGTTTACTTCCACAAAAGGGTAGGTCTAAATAAATATTTTAGTGAGATTCAGCGTGTTACTTTTCAAACTGGAACGGCTATTTCATGGTTCAGAATTCGATACAGAAAAACAAAAGAAAAATGTGGTGGATGTAGTACAAAAATAACTATGTTTTTAAACAATATTTTAAGCAAATTAAACAGTTTTACACGATTACACAAGCAACGGAGCATAAATTTTTCAAATTAAAAAATATTTTTTATATTACATCAAACAATATTAGTATTATTAAAAATATATACCTTTTTTAAATATCACTTCTTTGTCTACAAAAACGTCTGTTTCCCGTTAAATTTTTCTTTTTTTCTTTCCAAATTTATATTTTACAATAAAATAATAATAGGATACATAGTAAACTAAATGCTTCCTATCAAAAATAGCACACGTGTGCTTCAGTAAAAAATAATAATATGCACTTGATAACCAAACCATTCACTGACATCTCATAGCCCCTATCACTGCTGCCTTCCTCTAAATAAATATGAGTACATTATTATAACGATCCCTTCACAAGAGAACCACTGCTCAATAACTACCCCGGCATTAATGAATATGAGTAGACGTACAGGGTCACGAAATAATGTGCCCTGTTCCTGGCGCATAAATTCCACCGCTCACTCGGCTAGCCATACAGTGCAGTTGAGCTCAGTTGGAGTTAAGTGAGAAGAATACAAACTAAAGAGGTACACTATACAATGATCAGTTAGTAGGCTTTAGTAATCTCCTGCTCAATTAGTCAGTCAGTAATATCGATTTAAGAAATTATAAGTATTGATTTATATTGCAAGCCGCCGTTAGAAAAGGTTGCTGCAAAAAACCCTGGCTAGAGGTATATATTCTTATATTTGCACTTGCAAGAGCACGCCCATATGCGCGAGTACTGCACACTATACTATAAAGTGTTGGCTTCAAATTAATTTGCTCTATTGTTTTGTTGAATACATTATTATAAAATCGTCAACTAGTATGTCATATTTGTTCAGAGGGATTTGTCAATTCGAAAGGAATTTGACCTGGTTACTGATCGATTTAACGCGAACACGAATACTTATACTAGATATATTAATACCGCATCTCAGTTTAGTGGTTAAAAACATTATAACTGTTATTTCCGAATAATTTCTTGCTATAATGTATTCATACAAAGTAATAAATATTTTGTACGAAAAAGTATTATATTTTAGTATTTAAAATATATTATGCTTCCAAATATTATAATTAAGTTCCGTAGACGCAGAACTTATATTAAATTTAAGCATTATTATTTCAAAAGTAAATGTTTAGACTGATTTTAAACAGTGTACCTATAGTCATGGTAAAAGATATTTGGTTTTGTAATGCATAGGGAACATAGAAATATATTATCGCTTAGCGAAAATTCAATAAGCAATATTAAATATGATTCTCGTTAGTTTATTTCATTGATGATTTTAATTAGCAAAACACTTTGCATTAATTAGTAAATCAGAACACGAAATTAACTGACCTCGTCAATATCATTTTTCTCTGATTGCCCTGGTTTACAGCCGTGCTCCAATTCGAAGGACTCCTCAAATTGACGGATGTTCCGCTTCAAATGTTGAATCAATTTAGTGGTCGTTCGGAGTGCATCACTGTGTTCATCTTGCGTGTTGATGATTTTAAAAGCCTGAGGTAACACAATATAACGATACAAAGATGACGATTTTAGATTGCCACAATGTTTCAGTAAACATTAAAATGTACTGCACGAGGTCCAAAATTGAGCAATTTGAAGAATGTAAATCAAAATATTTTTGTTTCTTAACGATTAAATGTTTTAAATTAAATGTAGTACGCCATAACAAAAAAGACAAATCTTTATATGACATACTCTTAGATATAATAAAATTAAAAGTTCATTGGTAAAAACATTAAGACGTTAAGTTGTCAAATAGTAGGTCCATAAATTGTTCATATTTGAACGATCAGACAAATCACAATGACCCATTTTAATTTCAGATAATAAAATTATAACTAACATTTCTTGTCAAAAATCTATTATATACATATTTAATGTGCATCCAGATTATAGTTATATATTATGTAATTATTTGTTAATTCGTAGTTATAGTCAGTGGGGCCTATATGATAGTTTAAATGCAAAATTATAATATTAGTAATTTATTTTATACTTGACAGGGAATTCAAACTATATTACATTAAAAAAAATTATGTTTAATAATTAAGCGCAAAATAGTTGCAAAAAAGCTTTAAAAAACAAAACAAAGCCATTCAGAAAGGTTGAATTTCGTTTATAGTATTGAAACATTAAATTATACTAAAATAAATAATAAAAACAGGGTAGCCTTGCAGAAAAAAGATACATCGTCAATCATTTATTAATACGCAGACATAAAGTTATACTCAGTTATAAAGACAGACAATTAATCACATACTCCTGTTTATCACAAATTCAGTCAGCTTATGGAATGTTTGGCGTACAGTTATAATAATTATTAATGATCTGATGAAGTTCTATAAAATATCAACAATCTTGTTAGAATAGTCGCTATTTTTATTTCAACCAATTTTTCAGTATAGTGTTAAATCATTCATTAAAAAATGATGGTATATATAGTGTCGATACTATCTCTATTTTGTATTCCTATGAATTCCTAAAGGCACAAAAGAAAGGATTTTGTATTGTTGTTAATTGCACACATCCTACGTCAATTTCAATCTACATTTCAGGAGACTAGTCATTTACAGTAAATAACTATAATTATAATAAATAGTGTGATCTATTGTTCACACAGCCTTTGTTACGCTTTATAAAATGGAGTCATGTTAAAGGTTAGTCAATCATAGACCATTCTAGTCATCTGCTTATTGCTTTTAATGTAGCAGGGCGTATACAAAAAATGACGTGATCCTTTAAAATAAATATTCTTAGAATTATAATTAAACATATCTGATAATAATTATATAAAATAATTTCTTTATTATGCTTTGGTATTTCATTATCAGACATTGATTTTAACACTTATAATGCTGTTTTAAAGGATCACTTTATTTTTGTTATTGATTCGCCGATATATACCATATAAAACATATACCACCTCCAGTTTATAAAGCCGTTGTCTACAAATTTATAATAAAAATATTTAAACTTTAATAAAATTAACTAAACTACTGAAATTAATACATTTTAAAGTAATTTCAGTATTATAAATCAATTTTAAAAAATGTAACGACTATCGTAAAAGCTTTTAAGGTGATAAAAGACCACAACAAAGAAACCCCAAGCCTGCATATCAAGTATAGCAAATGTAAAAATAACAATATACGAGAATATTCACCTCAACACATACAAAAATATCAGCAAATGGTCTAAAATCAATATCTTTCCCAATAAAAACGGTCATTTTTTTATTAATGTATCAGTCTTCACATACTGTGACAACGGTATTGTACAATGTGGCAGAAACGTGTCTTTTATAATATCACTAAAAACTAGCTACGCTTCGTTAATATGTTCTAATAAACAGGCAAGCAATTATTCTCAATTTCATTACAAATTGAGATAATTGCGGTCATAAGATTATCCATAATATATACTACATCAAGAGGAGGCAGACGGGCAATATGACGTTTGCCAACATGTTACATTTAGTGTACAAGGTAGTAAGTACTACTTTGCTAAAACCATAACAGCATGTTCTACACACATGGACATAACGCCTGTAGTAAAGCCATATTAAGTATAATCAATGTATGACTCACAGAAATATAACCTAGTGTATAAAATATTGCCTTGCAAACCATACTTACAAAATTGCAAAATTTTACTTTATTTTAGAGTAAAAATACCATATCAAAATTCGAGCTAGTAAAGGAAATGAAATTTAAAAAGTTGTGGTATAAAAAATATATACTACAACTACGTCTTAGGTAAGAGTTATGTGAAAACAGTAATATAAAGTACCCCAATAAAGACACCAACTCAATCATAATTATGCCATAATAACTAGACTATTTTAGTTCTCGTTGAAATATAACCAATTGAATCAAGAGCATATTGATATAACGATATGCCTACAGCACATTAATAAGCCAAAGCAACCTGTCACATTCCAAAACTATAAGATCAAATAGTGATCGAGTTATTTCACTTCATTTCAAGTCTGTAATATGGATAATAGGCACTGCGTAACATTTTTTATAATGATCTTAAGGCCTATTTTAACAAGTGCTTAAACAAAGAAAGTTTAATGTATAACGTTACCAATAAAACAATTTTTATGACATTACTAAATGTACGATTCTTTAAATAATAAACATGACAGATATTTCCAAAACATTTTATAAAGTGTACTATATTTATATAAAAATATATGTTGTATGTAAAATAACACTATTACTAACATAGTAAATAATGGACAGGCAATATGTTATATATTACTGTCATTCTGTTTATATTCTATTAAGCATAATAACATATTTTAGATGCATGATATTTAAAAAAATGAGTAGGCACATGACGACCATATCTAATAGGTTATCAAAATTATTTATTTTCCGAACTGCACAAAAATGATGACAAAGAGCGTGTAGGAAGGACATTACTGAGATTATTCTTTTTCTTACCTGACCTCCGTCTCCCTGTGGACTGTGTGAATTCAACAAATCGTTATGTCCAAATCCACTGACAAGATCGAGTATGGGAACATTCTGACCTGTAGAATCCAATCCAACACTCAACTCGTCTGCCGATGTGTCCTAAAAAAAGGGAGTAGAAAATGGAATCGCGGGAATTATTTTAAATAAGATATCGGGATATGATAGCCCGTTAAACGTTTTAATATTTAATTTCAGTACTAACACACGTTCTACATGTGCTTGGTCTAATAGATTAATTAAAGCATTTTGCAAACACTTAGAACTGATTTTATAGATTAATATTATTAGACATGAAACATTATTAATATTATAGAAACATAAAAGTAGGTAAATCCAAAACTGCTCTTTGTTGATAAAATGTCCAACCCTTAAAATCTTGTCCCCATACACGATGTACACTGTCAAATGAAAATGTATGAGAGTATATCAAAGCTTGTGCAATATTTTTCATATTATAACATTGTTAATTAAATTTATAATAAAAAACATCTCCTGTTACCAAAAATAAATATTACCTACCGCGAATACAAAACAGAATAACAGTAATGCAAAAAAAATTAACATTAGGAAATATATTGTTTTTTACATATATTAATATGATTGCATAAAGAATGACAACAATTTATTAGACACAATCTGTAACAAGAAAAACAAGCAATATAATTATAGATACAATATTTGTAAAACCATGTCTCTCTAACAACAATGTACTAAAACACACACGTTGAATTTAGCATAACAACAGGGATAAAAAACATAACATTTTGGAAATGTGAAAACAATTAACACTAATCAATAATTCCGAAAGTCAAAGCAGCTGAGTTTTAATAAAAATCGATAATAATACGAATGCAGACATAAGCGTTGCCGTGGGCTACAAACTTTTAAGCTCACAAACATCATCGTTGCAATCATAGTTGCATATATTATTTCTGAAATTTATAAGTTGTTTAGGGGAAAAGGGATCATGAAAATTGTTCTATACGAAATGATTGTAATAATAGGTACATTATAGTATTATATTAAAATAACCAAAATATGTAGTTAATTAAGTACATTTTTTAAGTAAGTAATTAAGTAACCAAAATTAAGTAATTACCTAATTGTACATAACAATTATTATTTTAGCTAAATATGATAAATGCATAACAAATAGTAAACAATAGACCGACAATATGTTATATATTGTTGTCATTCTGTTTACATTCTATAAACTCAACTTGTGCTATAAAATGTGCAGACCAGTAGTATAAATAGAGGTGAGATATAAACGTAACAAAATGATCAAAGTATTTACTCAAAAAGTATGTACCTGAAAGGCCAATTTCGGCTTTCGGGAGACCGCCCGCGGTCTCGTCGAAGAGGTATTGACCTTGTTTCCACTGCCGACAGGTTTGGGGGATTCATGGTTCGTGGTGTTGTTGTCAGCCGCATCCATAATCTCGGCCGAGTGGCGACGTTCCCGACGACCCGGCTGCTGCTGTTGATGATGATGAGCTGGCCAGTCCAGATCGTCGACGTGCATAGCGTCGTGCGGCAGTGTGGCGGAGGAGTAGCCCGATGAGGTTGGGTGGTTGTTTTGTTGGTGGATTTGGAGACTCGAGTTAGAGGAAGGCTAAATTTTTGGGACATAGAAAAGGGAAGGAGGGAACCATTAGAACCGAATATCACAATTACGCACAAAAATGACTTTATTGTCTGACGCGTCTGATGCATTGATATTGTAGACACTA
This sequence comes from Coelogynopora nodosa, assembly GCA_034780555.1. NCBI lineage: Eukaryota > Metazoa > Platyhelminthes > Proseriata > Coelogynoporidae > Coelogynopora > Coelogynopora nodosa. The sequence goes on from JAUZND010002455.1 coordinate 17,756, forward strand.
TTTAATTATATGATTAATAAAATATTAAATTTGTATATTTCGTTAGCTATGTCACTAAAATTATAGTTATATGCATTAAATCTATAAAAACATGTTATCATCGATCATACTGATTTCCTGGAATATTGATTTCATCATGAAATCAATATTATAACAATATTTATTTCAGACAAACAAGATAATTGCCGCTATAGAGAAAATCCAAATATACATTCTTCTGAGGCGACTAGTGTTATGCTTGTAACGATATACCTTACTATCTGTCACTGATTCAATTAACATACTGTGTTAAACTTATTACATAAGTAGTATAGTCGGTCACTATGAATATGTATATTCTAATATGAATTAATATAGTAAAAAAACAGAACATTTCCCACAATAGAAAGACATATTATCATAGTTTATTAATGTCTAAAATCTGACATTATATAAAGTGTTAAAAAAAATTAGAAAGCAAAAATATAAACGGAGGAAAATTATATCAAATGCATATAACATATCGGCATTATTCGAGGACACATATTATTATGTAGACCTAATAGAGAGACAAAATAAAAAGGCGTATATCCCAACGTGTAACAACATCAATGGAATATTATATAGTAAATCAGAAACGTATAACGACATCGTCTACACCACAAGCTAAATGAATTAGTTAAACCAAGATTCGCAAACGTCATGTGACCTGAATGTCGCACGGAAACCGAGCTGGAGAAGCAACTGACACCCGAATAGGTATGTACATATAGTACGATAACATCATGATCGATAAAAATGTAGATATTAATCCATCTCTGGCACAAAAAAAGGATGAACTGTTGGTTATAAATATTTACACCACATCCTGCCCTATTCACTGAAAGGTGTGCTAAAAGATACACATGGAAGACATAAGATCTAAATTTGATGCGGTTTGTCGAATTACATGAATTATCTATTGTGAGCGGTACTATATGTTATAAAATAAACATCGTCCCGCTAAAAATATTTTCAGAATAATTATATATATCGATACTTTATAATTAACTTAAAACAAGGGGAGATATAAAACCTAAAGTTTTTTTAATAAAAAAACATTTAATTGTATTTAATTCTAACTACAAAGGATGAACGATGAACGACTTGGTTGAAGCAGGAACCATACTGGTTGTAACTGCTAACCTGTCAGTCAGTTCAGTTGTCTAAATACAGTTGCCTAAATACATAAATAGAGGCACACATGTTTTCCACCTTACTAATAAAAACCTTACTAATAAAATTGAAAATTCGGTTAAATTTCAGGGAAATCTTATATGGTTTTAACTTAAAGAGTGATCCATGTTTATTAAGGGCATGTATATTATAATGTCACGTATAAAGTATATGTACATCATATGCGTTATATGTATTTAATACATTATGTAAAATACAGATTATATGCTTATATTATAAAAAATAGATTCTGGACAATGAATAGTCGTAAAAACGAACTTCACAATGAAATAATAACCTTTCATAAAAAGATTGAATAAAATATAACAGTATGCGGAACGGGGATATATTAATTTGATGTCAGTATTAGTAATACATAGTCTTGCAACGGAACCGTGTGTATGTAATCACTGCGGCCACCAGTTCAAGCGCACAAAACCACCACACTAAGGGGTGCCAATTCTCACATACAGGAAGCTTTTATATAATGTCGTTTTTAAAGCTATAATTTACATTTTTAATAGTTATAAATATTTTACAAGCCAGTCATGTCAAAAAATATGGAAAGGATCCTGATGGCGAGACGTACTGTGTGATGACTAAGGAGTACATTACTGTAGAAGATTCAAGACCTATCTGTAGTGGAGTGGTACAGATGGCATCAATCTGTTCATTATATACTATAGTATACGTTTCATACCAATACTGCTTCTATGAAGATAACCTTTATGTCTACTAACTTGTCGTTTTTTGCTCCCTGATTATTACTCATCAGAATGTATACTATTATAGACGAAAAGTTAGTTCTAATGTATATACACACAAAATTCATAAAAGTTGATATCATGTTCTCAACAGTTCACATAGCTGCTCAGTATCAAGTTATCACGCTTTATTATTCACTGGCAAGGCTATAATTTGACCTTAAAATCAATATAAATATAGTCATTCGACCGGCTGAAGATAACCTAAAAATTTATTATTTGTTATAACAAACATACAAATATCAAATCACATTATTTCATCTAAATTACATGAAAAAAAATCAAAAGTAGATTACAGTGACTTATTACTAGGCTATAATATTAATTATCTAAATAGATATAAAATGTTGAGGAATTATAAATGATCAAAGGGTCACCAGAACTCCCAAAAGATTTTGTTTAGCCTAACTGGGGTATTTTAATATTGAAATTTACTTTTTTTATCTGATACTAAAAATGTAATATAGTTACATATATATATATTATCAATAATATTATGCGAATTCAAGTATAACATTATTCTAAGATAACAGAAATGTGAGAATTATTTGTGACATTTTCGCTCTCGATAGTATACATCAAAAAAGAAAATTGAGTATACAGAAAAATTTACTAGGTACTATAAATAAAGTCCTCGTCAATCTTTCAATCAGTAATTGTAGTGAGTTAGTTACATTTAGTTTGTATAATACTTACTTAAATTTAAAGCAGAACATTTGTTTCGATAATAAATATGTTCAACAATAAAGTACAATATTGATAAAAATGGCAGTAATTGAAAATATGTCATTTTAAAATAATTACAAACTAATTTCTATCCATAAGTAATAATTTTTGAGACACGAATTAAAAAAATAAAACAACAACGTTTACCATCGGATATACTTTATGTAAATTCCCCAATAACGTTTGTAGTTCCAATAGACAAAAAATTTCACAACAACAAAAAAAACTTATTTTTTAGCAATCCAACGGATAATGATAATATATTGTTGTCTGTTTTCTTTATTAACCAGCCACAATTTAGTTCTTAAAATAGAAATATACCGATATGTACCCTAAATGGAATTAGAGTCCCGGAAAGCAAATCAATTTCGAGAGGCATTCGGTCATACAGAGTCGCTTGACCAGATTTTCGATTCAATCAAATTGTAGCACAATTATTTCGTTCAATGAAGTTATCTCAAACAGACGACCCAAACCTATCGGACATCAATATTGTAGCCACAAGAGATGAAACTGCCAAAGAAGGAAAAGGGCCAAATTCGTACTACGAACATTATAGTTATAAAATAAATATGTTTCTCACAAAATATTACGCGTTATTAATACATTACATCCACATATCACCGCAATGTATAATATTATGTTACTAAAACAATTGTTAAGTGGTTGTGTGTAATCATCTATGGGGCTTAAAAAGTAACACTGGGACGGGTTTATTTAGAAAAAGAGTATAATAACACTGCCTGCTAAACATCTATCTAATTTTACAAAGTATCAATATTCAATATTATATATTTTATAAATATATTTCATTTTTTATAACAATTTTTTCATTTTATATAAAAAAGATCATTTTATATAACAATTTTTTAAATTAATATTGAATCTTGTAATATATTACATTACAACATTCAGTAATGAAAAATTATGTACCACGGTGATTGATTGTTAAATTATATGCAAATAATCCACCACTAAGTGCATATTATGTACTTGTCCAAAATTATATTCGGAAGATAACTATATTAATTTATTGTGTACTCAATAATTGGTATGTTGCCATAAACTTACGTAGACTTTCCTTTCCTTGTTAATCAAAAGATGAACATACAAATAGATATACAAACATAGATAACAAAAGTGTACACATTCTCGACAGTTTCAAAATGTTAAAAAATCATTCATGCTATAAGTGTATATAGTTTTAAGTTATTACAATAGTACCTATATTGAATTAGAATTGCAGATGTTGATTAATTAGGCTATTGTAGTGATTTTTGTTAAATAAACGTAGAACATACTGTACTAGTGATAAAATCTAATTCCAAAATGAAAGTTGAACAGAAAGAATAAGAAAATCGATATTTTAAAGTTGAAAGAAAATACGTGAAACATTGATAAAAAAACAGAATTAGGCAGTCAGTCTATAAGTGTAAATAATAAGTCTGAGTACTTGTATAACGAGATCTAGAAAGTAGCCTAATCTAGTGAACTTATCTAGAAAATTGTGTATAATATGTAGGCAAACAAGAAGAACTCAACCATCACCTATCATATTAACATCAGTATAGACGAACAAAATTCGTCTCCTGGGAAAAGCTAACATAAGATTGAATAAAATAAAGTTAAGTATGGACAATTTTTACTATAGATTTTCAAGATGGATCTTTATTTACCCCAAAAGAACCGATCAGCTTCATTAAAAAGCCAAACAAAATATATAGATTAAAAGAAAGCAGAGAAAGTGGGTGAGACGAAAGACTATATAAAGTAGAAGGTATAGTGCTTGTTTTCAAGTCGAATCAATGCTTACTACTGTAGTTTGGAAAAGAGAGGGCACGGAAGAGACACTCGATCAACTTAAGACCTTGTCACTGTATTATGGGCGGGAGATGTCTCAAGAGGCTAATTCTCGGATCTTTCGGCAGCAAAATGAGCGCAAGCTACATCCGGAACTTATTAGTGTGAGTATATATCTGAAAGTATAAGGAATATATACGCTGCAAGAAAGTTATCTTTTATTTAGTTTGATGTGAATGTTTTAGTGTTTCTTTTGTATTTCGTTGCGTTCAAGGACGCCAATTACGAGTGTTGTTCTTTTTACTTTTGAATGATTTTTTCTATTGATATTTTATGAAGAGACAGTTGTAAAAAGATAAAGAAAATTACAAAAAAGATTTGTTAAAGTTAAAATTAAAAAAAAACGTATACATTTATGCTACCTCACAATCTACGTTAGAGTTTGTTACTTTATTAATTTTGTTCTATTTTAGGGGTTATTTTTATAATAATAGAATAATTGCAATTCCATGTACGCTAAGAATAAATACAATATAAATTATTCCAAAAAATCGTACCCTAGGTATATCGTAGTCACTCCTTTCATAATGCATTCGTACTTATTGTCTCTAACTATTTCAGTTTAAGCAAATTAAAATAACTAAAATGATAATACAAGCATCAATCATACAATGTTAACTATAGTGTTAATGGTTCTGTTAGTTTAATGTACACTAGATTTTTACAAACATTTGTTTTGTTCTAAATCTGGTCAAATATAGCTTAAAATTATTTTATGAAAGTTGAAATATTGAAAGTTTTTTAAATATAGAATTTTCCATTATCAATAAGATGCTTTTTAAAGACGTGCTTGGTTAAAAACATTCTAAAAATCTGTAACTAATAAAATGTTCTCTGATGAAGCCGTAATCGTAATGACGAAACGTCGGATTTTCTATTAATAAAACTGTATCTAAACAAGTTTTTGTTTTTTGTTTTCTAGAAACGTTGGTTAACTATAATATGTCTAATAAAAACAACAAATTTTTAACCAAATATCAAAAATATTTTTAATGAAGCCTGTTTAATCCATTAACATAAGCAAATATCTGACCTTTTTAGATACCAGAAAATGTTAACTATAACTTGATTAAATTTTGATAATAACCCTTTTGAAATTGAGAAACAAAAGAATAATCGTAAAATCATCAATGATCTTTAATATTTCTACAATAGTATGAACCCGTTTCAAATTCCCAAATAATTCACTATAAAATTTAATACTATAATATGAACTGTAAACCAGCCAGCAAGCAAGCTGTACCTCAGTTCCACTCCACAAAGAAAGATAAGATAGCTAGCATACCTGACCAGAGGACCGTCTATCCGGCAGAGTGGCACTCCCATTGACCGGCCTCACCAGCCGTGGACTGGGCGTTGGCGCCACCGAATCCGACCCACCCGACACAGTCGCCTCGTCTTCATCCACAGTCACATGCGGCAACATAACAGACGCAGCGGATGTAGTTAAGGCCGGGGGGGCCGCAGTCGTTATGCTGGCGGTGGCGAGCAGAGAGCCAAATAGGTGCTCGGTCACGCACTGGCGGATGGCCTGCTGAAGGCCGGAGGAGAGATCGACAGAGACACGCGGCGAGACCAAACTCCAGTCATTTTCGGTATCCATGCTGAAGCTGGGCGAGCCTCCTCCGCGAAAGTCTTCGTCCGATATTCTGTGTGTTTGTGGGTAGAGTTTTGATGTCGTGGAGTGACCGAGAGTTAATATTAAATACTCTGTAATATTATAAACAAGACGCCCAACTTCATGATATTATTGTAATCAATGTTAACTTTGTTGGATATGATTTTTTTAACCTTTCAAATCAACAGGAAACATTGGTGCGCACGAGTCGCTTTACACCGTCAGACAATAAAAAAGCAAAAATATTTAATGAAATCGTTCTTATTTAATCAATATACAATTATTAATCAAATTACAAAAACGCGATAACAATTATCTTATATTAAAGTCCGATGAACATAAATACCATTCGATAGATCCTCTCTGGCGCTTTAACTCCAGCTTATCCAAATCTTGAAGGTATCATCCAGAAATCCCACAAAATTTGGCATAAGAGGTGGGTGATGCACCATCTTGCATAGAGATTTTATTATCTATAGTAACCTAGGGTCATATTAGTATGTCAAGATAGTTCTATGAATTTATGGTTTAATCGAAGAAATAGGGATTCAATACAACACTTGAACACATTGCTCCCCACAGACTGATTCCAAGGGAAAGGTTGTTGGTTTCTGTTACCAGATGAACATTCTCAATGAAGTAATAAATTATATTAATTAAATTTATATGATTATTAAGTATAAATATGGCATCATCCGTCGAAATTACATTGTCGTACATTAATACTATCATTTATTTCTTGTTGCAACAATACCACCCGACAAATGCAATTACATCGAAGTAATCGTCTTTCTTAGTGTGAATAATAATATAATAATATAGAATACCGAATTGAAAACTTGCTTTAACTTGAAATGTAGATGAGTAGTTTATTATTTAAATTAGAAAATATTATCTAGCTATCTAGATACATTGCTATACTGATGGTAAGTTTATAACTTAAATTTCATTGTTTTATTCATAATTATACATTGATTAAATCAAAACGATGCCATATGATATTTTAATTTTTTTGTTAAACGAGCTGATCAAAATTATAAGATTTATAAAAACTCACGATAATGTATTCGTATACATATATTATAATATATCTATCTATATTATCATAATTAAATATAAACTATATTATACGTACATACAATGAGAAAGCGAACTTTTTCTAACTATTCAACAATATTAATTAATTACAAATAAAATAGTCTTATTAATGATATGAACTCTAAAGGTAATTTTGTAAAAAAATATAACAGCAGGCCACTGGTATCAAGAGAATAAAGTATTGATATATCCTCATCATTCTACTTTTAATAAATATGGGAAATAAAATCAATTATTAATTGAGACTTTCTTAAAAATATGCTCACTCCATAAAAAGTTTCACCATAATATATATCATATAAAAATTCAAACAGTATTAAAACATACTTGAAAGTAAAAATACAAGCAAATTTTCATACTACATGAAAATTACATTCATAGGATGAAATGACGATAAAGCTGATATATAAAACTAGGACAATTAAAAATATATCAATGAAACTTTCTAAACTAATTCATTAATTTCATTTTCGCATACTTTATAGCATGAACTACACAAAACAAACAAAATCACCAAATAAGATTATGTGATGACATTCTTGCTGACTATTTGAGCCCCTACTTGTCAATCATTGTTTAAAACTAAAACTTTTTCAACAAACTATACACAATTCTAAAATATTTTGCACAATTACTCGCAGACAACATTTGTAACAAGGGAACGATTAAGCTTTGATAAGATAACTATATATGCGAAATAGATGCAACAAATATATTGACGGGTATAGCGTCAAATCAATGAATTGGAGTAAAAAAATTAACACAATATAAAGCCCACTCATGATAAAAAATAATATTACCTTAAGGGGGATAGTTTATTGATGAAGAACAGTTTTTAAAGTATGAAAATAGACATATTATACTGCGTAGGTACTGATATTCATAGGTTGATTAACGTATAGCAATCAATAGATATTAATAATATAATTAAACACTAGTAATATAAAGCAGTGCGGTTTGTGAACCGGCGAAATAGTAAAATTATTTTTTAACTAGGCCTATAGGCAATATTGAAAGTTAGGCACTTTCAGCAACACGGTTAAGCTTGTCACAGAAATACTAGAGGAAAGATAAAACTGAAGACTAATTGCGCCTCTCTCACAGTTTCCCTTTTTTCGTTCTGGCACAACAGAGAATCAGTAATTTAGTTATACTACAATACGAGTAAACAGCTCAAAATGACATTAGCCACTTGAATAAATAAGTGAATTCTATTCATTATGAAGTTGATAGAGGTAAGCTGAGTCGATAATCAGATCAAATTTATATAACCTATTTATTCAGCGTAATGAAAAGCTGTTTTCATAATAGGATTGCAACCACTGGAAACAAACAGGAACTGCCATAGCAATACGATAAATATGACACACACAGTTCGATATTAGATAAACTAGATAAATTCCACTGTATTAAAAGTACTTTAAACCATAATAATGATTCGAAGAGATGTAATAAAACAAAATTCCGAGACTTTGATTAAAAAAACAGTACAAAACATTTGATTAACTATCACAAAATTAACATAAAAAAACAAGCATGAACATATTTAACAACTTACTATATTTTTAAACCAAAATACATATTAAACTTTTTTTAAACGGTAAGTCATTTCAACATTTTTTAATCTTTCAACCTTTTGAAAGAAAGTTTTTGAACCCTTCATAGTCATTAGTTTAATTTAAAAAACAAAGATTTAAAACAAGTAAATTTCTATAAGCAATAAAGATTATTGAAAAATGCTAATGCTATTGTAGTACTAATTTTAGAATAAAATTAAAGTATTTATCTAATGAATAAGTAGATAGTAGATAGTTTTTATACTATAGCTGATTTTATAGAGTAAAGTATTAAAAGTCACTTGGTTTTATGGTTAACTAAAAAAAGTAGAAAGCATTAACAAGTTAAAATTCGTTATTAATTGCAGTAATTAGCACATAAAAAATTGGCTGAGACAAATAGGATCGAAAGCATGTAATCTCTATTGGTATTAATTACAATAAACCAAAACCGAATAGAAATGCCATATTTATAGAAGTAATATTTAAATATGCATTTCACTTATCAGAAATGAATAGATTTAAAAGATATAAATATACGAAGCTACCTTGTGGAAAAGCGGACATCATTTCCGGTTGGCACTTGAAGAGACAGACGCGGCTTTGGTCTGGGACTCTCCATAGAATTGTCTTCAGATCTCGGGTTACCGGAGGATTTCGGAGGAAGGATTTTCTGATGATGGTGATCCCGAGAATTATATTCTTTAACTTGAATTATGTTCGCGTGACTCGGAGCAGCCATTTTGAACAAGGACGGAAAATATTCGATGAACAGACTCATTATACGATTAGTGGCGCCCTGATTGCGCAAGCCCTGAAATATAACGCAGTGATTGGACAATTGGTGAACGACATCATAGTTATAACGCAATTTTTCTTTTCAATTACAATGTACTATGTTTATATTATAATTAACTAATATAATTGGTCTATTAATGTTGATAACATGATAATATCCCAAATAAGCAGAAGTAATACATTGCGAGTGAAAACTTGGCTTCAATTTATATTTTGAATTATTTCATTTTATTAATGAACTATTTTTAATTAATTATGTTGCACAATCAATAATCAAAATAATTAACACATAATCGGGATTCGTCATGCGACTTTGGCACGGGAGTTTATATAAAACAATAATTAAATGAATGCTAAAAAGAGCAGTGGTCTGTACTCATGGTTTTAGTAGATTGATAGCGCTGCTAGAAGGAACAAAAAAAAATGTTTGGCATCTCCCACCCAAAGTCATATGAAAAATCACGATAATGTTTATTTTTATCAGAAAAGCCACATCTATTATACTTATCGTCAAAATAGTTTCTTAAAATATTTTTATAATGCCAACACAACAGATACTTAATAGTTATGATTACATTACATACAATTTATTAAATATTATGAATACATACAAGTTAATTAGGTGTCTGATAATTTGCCGACAAGTATTAAGGAGACGGTGTAAAACGTTGTCACAAGGAGACATAAACTGGTGTTGTCCATTTCTAATTTAAAGACTATATTATTTGTAACTCCATTATGACGCATTTATAAATACAATAAAGCATTGTTGAATGTACCTCAAAATCCCGGCCACACCTAAAGACATTGGGACCAAAAACAATGCCCAGACTTGTTGGGGACATTTTGTTATCAAACTCATTTTCGGCGATCTTCAAGAGAAACTGACACAGGTACTTCAGAAGGTTGTAGTTATCAACTGGAAGTCCACTCAATAATGCCTCCATTTCACTCAGACAAGAATCGAGGTCGTCCTTGTATGTGTCTATAATCTATATGTTGTGTAATAAAAAAATGACAGTAGTTATTAAAATTAAACATTGTTACTTTTATTTTGATGAAGGCGTGTGCCATTTGCCATTCAACTAATAGAAATAATAATGACTTTGGAACATAACTAGAATTATTGAGAATATATTTTACAATGTGCATATTTTATAGAGAAAAAATACTATAATCTGATAAAGTCAAGTTATAGCTAAATAATAGTTAGTAATATTAATGTGATTATTATATCACTATCCCAAAGAGTAAAGGATTATTTTAATACACTTTATGAATTTAAAAATATTAATTAATTTTATTTAAATATTGATGACATGATGACAAGCCCGAAGATTAAAGTAAATTGAAGTTTATAATAAATAATATTTATGAATTCATAAAAATAAATTTATGCAAATCGGCAAATTTCATAATATAAGGTCAAAATTAAATATTTGTTTGAGGAAAGTTTTTAATTAAAGTTAACCAAACCATCAATTCCTAAATCAGGAAAAAATAATTATTTTAATGATTCAATAAAGAAATATACAAATTCTAGCAAAAATGACTACAATCCAAATAATATTTAACTATCATTAGCAAATACATACGGAAACTTGATTAAGATAATGGTATATTTACGCAGCTTTTGTAATAATATTTATTAAAATTAACTAACTATCCCATTCCAAAGACCTATACGTGATATATTTAATTAGTAATACCCGCAATAAACCCACCTCAGTAAAGTCAATTGTAGAACTTTCTGGTATCAAGCCACATGGAAGCTCTCTAAGAAAGAGTTTGAGGAGACCGGCAATAGCATAGCAATCATTAAACTGTTCTAAATCTACATCCGGTAAAGCATCGAAGGACTGTCGGAGATTTTCAATGATTCGCGAGTTACCATTGACACGAAATATCCCCTCAAGATCGAGAGCAGAGTCTGTGAGAAATTCACATATTTTAACAACAATAAATGGAAGTTCCCCATCAGAACGTTGTACAAGGTCTTCGAGGGGGACACCAAAGGTGCGGCTCTGATTGTCCAATTGACCTTTCTTTTTTACAGCAGGACTTGTATTGACCTTGCGTTTAAACATATCGCGAATGGTGTTGGTGCTTGGTATTGATCTGCATACTACAGCTGCAATCAAGTAGAAGACAATGGATATTTCAACAGAGACAGGAGCTGACATATTGTTTGTGATAAAGTAGTATAATATTATTTAAATCATTTAAAACCTATTAATAGACATCCTATGTTGACTTAGCTTTTTTTATAAATTATATAAATGTTTATAAAAATATTCTCAGTGTAGTATATATTGAACCATTAAATATATTATACTAATTAGTACCACAGAATTCGAAAATATACAATATGTATTTTTAAAATTATTGTACGATAAAATTATGTGAAAATATATATTTCTGAACATTTGATTGATTAAAATAAGGTTAAACATAATGTTAACACATTAAAATATTTTTAAAATTATTTCTGAACATAGTTTCAATTCAAAAAGATAAATAAATTTTAGAATAAATAATTTATTGTAATATATTATCAATGACTTAACACCATTAACAATGTGAAATAAAAAATGATATTGTCCTGCCAATATTTTATTTATAAAATAATTAACAGAGTTACGTTTGTTACATATTAAGTTAAAATAATATATAAACAATCTAAAGTATAAATTCTGATGAGATCAATATTTAAATACACAAATACCTAAATGAATATTTTGATGAGAATCCTATTCTGGTAAAACTAACTTTTGTAGTGACTATATATTCTTTATTGATACAAAACAATTTGACAAATTAATAAAAGAATTAATGATAATTTTAAGACACAATGACTTTAATAAAGACATAATGTTTACAAAGTTTTTTTTGACACTGGGTACATTATTTTAAAAATCTTTTAATTTGTAAATGAATGTTTTCAATTAGTTGTTCTTGATGGGAATTATTAGGTTACATCATTTAAAGCTTTGTAGTAATCTTTTGATGTATTTTTAAAATTAAGATTAAATTCAACCACAGATGGGTATGAGCCATGCTTTTGTATAGTCGCAGTAATAAATTCAAAATTTTTAAAAATAAATTAGACCAGGGTTTACCACAGCTGTGCTCTGTAAAGTGTTAATTTAAATTTATAAAAATTTATGAGACATGACATATTACAGACATGGCTTTGGGCTGTGGCTTGCATGGAAAGTTGGATAAAGATTTTGTTTCTGATATTCCAACTTTTCATATTGTAGATATATATTATGTATGACATGTTTTGTATTAATCTATTTATTATGTCATGGCTTCAATTGAAAGTAGAATGAAAATCATTCTGAGGAACAAAAAATGATGCTAAAAAGTTTTCTATGACTAACAAAGAAATTGAAAATTAAATATAGTACATGAAAGTAATCAAAGAAAATGCAAAGGCATTCACTAGTTCACAAGTAACTTAAATCTTAAAATATGTGAGGGTGACATGTAATATACACATATGCTGCCCTCTCGATGGAACTGTTGAAATATTATTAGCAAAAAAAAGATGCCCTTTGACCCTCTATAGGCATACTTTATCATACATAAATCACTATTTTAGAAAAAAACACCATTAATTTAGCCACCCATTACAGTTTGGCAGTATCTATTTATAATTATAAAATTGTAATAACAAATACCATATAAAAAAATTACCTAAAAGAATTAAATAAAGGCATAAAAAGTTGGGTTCCATAAAAATGGTGGGCTACAACAAAATTTGCCTAACTGTTAAGCAAATAATTTTAATTATTATCTTTTTATTTCTATACAAGAGATGCAGATTCCAGCCTCTAAGTTACAAACATATTGCTCTCCTTCCAGTTATTTTAAAGTTTTGTGAAATCTGTATAGCCATGCAAATCAAGAATTTCTCACAATTATCTTCTAAAAAAACAACATGGTTTCCAAACTTTGATATTCTGCAGACACTTGCATACTTTCACATAAGGATCACATTCTCAAAAAAATCTGAAGCCACTATAAAACATATATAATAAAAAAATAAACCAGAAATTATGAAAATTACCAGACTGCTAAAAAAAAATTATAATAATATCTAGATAGTTTAAAGGAAACATTATGTAGGATAAAACTCAAGAAGGGTCAAATAAAAGGAATGTCTTTTTACCAAACCATAAACAATGTTTCCAGATTAAACATAGTGTACATATTTTGATCTACATAAGTTAATTTTTTAGAATTGTATTTTTATAGAAATTTTTACCTAGTTATAAATTTACTTTTTGATGAATTAAAACAAAATCCTTTTTTATTACAAGAGATCAAGGAATTTTTTATTTAATAACAACAACCATATTTAAAATATTATTTTGCATGTAACATATTTAGTGTAGGTAATATTTTAATTGTTCATTGGTTGTAATTTCTATATTAGTGTAAATAGGAAAGGTTTGGCTGAAATTTTTATAGAGACACACATATACACATTTTTGAAAAGACTCCGTAACAGATAACTGTGTGCCTTTTTATTACTATTTTAGACTTATATATTTTTTTTGTTTCATAATGTGTAGAACTATTATATGCATTATCATATCAACCATTTAATTTTCACATATAAACAGCGCTGATGGGTAAATAAAAATGTTAAGTTGTCAAATATTGATAGATAATACAATTGGTAAATCATTGTTGTTGTATAATAAAATAAATATAATGTTATAAAATTGTGCTGTTATGATTTGACAAGCTCTGGAATTTCATATAAAAATAAATCAAAGAGGTGCAGCAGTTTAAACAATATAGGATGGTGTAATGTATAATCATATACAGATTATAATAGTACAATCTACATCTGTTATGTACAATAGAATCTTTATTTCTTTGTATGTACAAGGGGACCTATAGTTACCCAGAGAGAAGAAGGGTGAGAGATAGATTATGAGGTGAAAAACTAGGGCGCAGGTTTTAGTAGAGGCAATAAAAGGTGGATAAAATGAATAGGATTTTGCATCTTGCCATCATGTAATAAATTATGATCCCTGTCAAATTAGGTGGCTGAATCTTATGCTTTATTGTTATCGGCACAATTGGTAAATCAAAAACATAGATTTCTGTCTTTTAATATAATGGGGGAGTTATGGTGAGAATGAATCTATATAACATAATACTCAATTAATAGTCTAGTTCACACAATATAATTATTTATGAGTAAGAAGTAATTTATTTTGTGTAAGGATTATTTTGTGTCTTTTACAAAAAAGAAATGGCATGTACAGCTTCTCTAACCAATGTCTTTAAGTAGACTTTGGTGATGATATACCTTTATTATTAATCAGGATACAGCTTATTTAATAAAAAAGTTATTGCTGTCCATTTTAATGTCACAGGTTATTTTTTGTTTATATAGTAAATATAAGAAACTAAAAATAAAAGTAGAAATTTATTCCTGTCAAAATATATATGTTATTCTAACCATTTAATGGAAAAACCTTGTTTACTAACATCATATATTTTATATTCATTAATATCTTTTAATACTTTTTGGTAGGTTTATAAGAATCCTGGTGCCTAAAGCCTAATTGTGCTATTTTATTCCTGTGATCTTGGGGGATATAGACTATAGTCATAGTGAGATAAATAATGCTAATATAAAAGCTTATAATAATTACTTTTTTTGGTATAATATATTTTTGTATTCCTGCTTTTCAAATTTATATAAAAATAAAGTCAAGCAGTTTTTTTGAATAGGTAAATATTTTTAAAAAGGTATAAAATCAAAATGTAATTTGGTTAATCAAAATTTAGCTTGGTCAGTCAAAATATATATATATATAATAATAAATGCATTTAACCAGAAAATCTATATAATATAGCCTACTTTTTTTTATTATTCAATTACTAATTGAATTATTAATTAATCTTCCTAAAAATCCTTGTTGTCTTACTATATAGAAGAGGAATGTTAAACTATAACTAGTTTATATTATTATAATAACTGTAACTCTCCTGTTTGAATTAAATATAAATTTAATGCAAATTTTGTAACTTATTTACATATCATATTTTTAAATTGAGTTTATTATTAATTAAAGTAATTCTGGAGTATACAGCTTTATGGCAATATCCCCAGAATCCTTGGGGATATAGATGCAACCATAATATTTCAGCCAACTTTTCAAAATCACATATATTCAAGTGCATGTGGCCATCCTGTGATTTTGTGTTACAGATATATAACTTGAGTTACATAAAATGTAAACTGGGAAAAGGTATGTTTTGACTGTAAATCTTTATGATTATAAAAAGTATATTATATGCATTTACATGGTAATGAGAACCGTAAATTCTATTCATCGAAAATTTCGATGAATAAAATTATAAAATTGAATGGAGTCTAATAAATTTGAAATATGATTCAAGCGCTATAGAAGAGAAATAATCATGC
>JAUZND010002456.1:0-12841 GCA_034780555.1 Coelogynopora nodosa
AATTTTTACAGTCTTTTACACGTTTATAATGTATTCATTTAAATAGTTCAAAATACCATTTACAGTAATATAAATAACTGGAATATGAGATTTAAATACAAAATGTATTGTATTCCGTACATTCTATGCGTTTAAATCCTAAATTCAGTCATTTATTATATTATACATATTTAATTAAGCAAGTTTTATGCGTAAGGTATGAAAATTTAGTTAATAAAATAATATTTTAACAATTTTTAATATTTAGTTACTTAATGGTTATGCAATAGATAATAAAAGTATTATGTTAGAAAATGGTAGACAGTTGAAAGTAAGCTTCTAAGTAATTAAATTATTACAATATATTATGGTACTTTTTTCCGACCCAATAATATAGCGTTATAACTACTTTTATATATCTGGATTATATATTATAATTATTATTAATCAAAATTGGACGGAATTAATTTAGTCATCATTTTTTCTAAATATATTATATCGACGAAAGCCAGTTGCCAATTACACTTTGGTTGCCAACAGTTATATTTCATTATATATTTAATTATATTAGCTAATTTAAATATCGAATATTTTTTTGGCGACTCTCTAAAATTCCGTTTGTTGCCTTAAACATTGAATTTCTTTTAAATTTATCCGGTTTATTTCTATTAGCTCCTTTTTTTAGTGATGACCTTAAAGAGATAATCAACTTTTTCTCCACAGTTATCCTATGATTTTTCCTTTCCGGATTTAAGTCACAACCATAAATTAGACTGTCTGGAAGTTATTTAATTTCCTTTTCTATATATTATAGGTATATAGATACTTTATATTGGTAACTCGGAATAGAAAATTAATTTTTCTGCTCCTACATCCGGTCACTTACTACATTACAATTCAGGGGTCTCCCATGAGCGGTTCATTAATGCAACACGCATACACTATATTGTGTGGCTTATTGTGTAAAATAATAGTGCGGAGATTTAGTTGTAAATTTGAAACAAGGGCGAAATTAAGTATGCATGTATATTATTCTGTGCAATTTTCTCAAATTTTATAAAACTATTTCTATGGTATTCGTTCTCATATTGACTCAAAAAGGGGCCTATATAATGAATTATATAATATGAAGAGAATTATATATTGAATGGTTCATATAAGTGACCTTTATGGGTAATGAAAACGTTTGGATAATGTGATTTCACCTGCTTTAAAAATAGATGGGTACCGCATGTACGTATATTTTATATTTTACTGATGAAAAATATTAACATTATTAATGAGATAATTATACTCTTTTGTTTTGTTTTTTCGCAAAAATAAAAAAACAAGTTGTGTATTTAATTTTTTGTAATATGTAAAATATACAAAACATGGCACACTTAAATATAATAAAATATAAATTCGCAAACTACATATTTATTTAACATTATTTATAGGCCTACATATAATTTTTAATAGTTAATATTAAAAAAATTGATTTATGCAAAAGCCACGATTTATCTAGTTTATTTTATTCATAGTTGTCATAAAATATAAAGTTAAATGTAGTAATTTTTATATATATATATTTATTAATTGTTAACAATACTCTTAAATCATTGAATTCTATTGAATCTGACAATATACCGTGAATGTTTGTGTATTGTTTGCGTTCAATAATTGTTTTAATAAGAGTGCTCATTGTGAGCGACAACAGCATGGCAGATACAAAATTCTAGGGTTGATAGATGAGATGTAATCTCACACTACAGTATATAATATAATATGTAAAGTTACTTCAAAATACGTGTTAACGTAATCTTTTCAGATGATGCAATGGGTATATACGCAATTGTGCGTAAACAGATCAACATCTATTGTATATCGAGTGAAGAGATCAACATCAAAGCAGTTTGCCGATCATCTGATACGATTATCGCAAGATACTCAACATATTAATTGTACTGTATAACATCATCTTAGCTGACATTCAAAATAACAAGACGTTTAGAATATAATAATACTTCAAGACGTATACAATACTTCAATGGAGAGCAAATTGTGTTCCGATACTTGTCAGCAACTTATTCAAGTATATAAACAAACGAAAGCGGTGTTTTTTTTAACATATTCGCGTTTTAGTTTCACTCTTATATACAACTTCTACTTTATTTTTATTCAGTACTGAAGCACAACTACTTTTATACATTTTTTATTTATTGGATTTAAATAGTAAATAATTGCATCAATAAATTATTGAAAAAAGTACAATAGCTTCTTTTTTTCAAATTTTACAAAACATTTTTATGACTAAAAATAATGAGTATATTTATAATTGAGAAAATGTAAAAAGGTTCTAGTGAAACACATTTTATAAAAAAACACATTGAAACTTTTAATATTAAAACGATTAGACATTTACAGTCACGCTTTTAAATAGATTATCTATATTAAATTATATATAGTGAATCTGTGTTATAATCCTAAATTTCCTTTGTTCAATTGGTTAGTTTACCATTATATTTAAAGTTATTCACCATGCATAGTAGCTATTGAATAAAATCTTCTACAAAAGTCTCATGTAAGGATTTTATTTCATCTATATACGATGTATTCTTATTTGTTTGCTTTTCTGTATATTCTATGTATTCTATATATTATATATATTATATATTCTATATATTTCAGTCTATTTGGAATAGGGTATGAACAATTTTCTAAAGATGTAGCTAAACTAATTGTTTTTTAAAAATGGTGTTAAAATAAGATAGAACTTTCGTATGACGCTGTACAAATTACTGTATCATCTTATCCAAAATCTACTTCACAAAATGTGAAGGATTATATTTTGAAAAACACGATGTAGCGTAGAATACGTGTAATTAAGTTTTTAAAGTTAATATATGATATATGGACGTATAACAAAAATGTATTAGTATACATATATATGCGACATAGCATTACTAAATTTATGTAATAATCCAATAAAAACTTAGAAAATTTAAAAAAGATTTAGAAAGTTACTTTTCAGTCTGTATATAATATATACTGTATTACATCATCAATAATTTCATTCTATGAGAATTTAAAAATATAAAATAATTGCTGAATATTGTTGTGGGGAATAGTTTTTTTTTCATAGATCACAATACCCAAATGGATAAATTGTCATAGTTTACATTACCCAAATGGGTATATTTTTATACTTCGTCTATACCTAATTAATTATATTCTAAATAATGATACACAATGTTGCATATTTCGGTTTTTCACAGTAGAAACAACATGTTTTACATGTGAGATATAAATCACTTTTAAGAAGGGTAAAAGTATTTTTGTTAAAATAGTTTTATAGTGGTTTGCACAATCACACCCAATTTCCAGATGAACATAAATTCAATAACATTATAGTTTGTCGTCAAAAATACATCATTTAAAACATTATACTACATTTTAAAGCGTATTCATATATTTATTATATGTGGTTTGTAGTGAATTATATTAATATAAATAACATAACTTAAGAAACTACTTAATTATGACATATAACTGAGTAACCGTTTATAACATTTTCTTTATATCGGGTGAATAGGCAGTTTTTTTTGTGTATTCGACAAACTACGAAGTTTTATTTCAGCAAATTTGTAATTTTGTAGCTAAGAGTAATTTTGAAAGTAATTAGTAATTTATATAACTAATAATAGTTTAATTTGTAACAAGTATTATTTCTATGAATAATAGTATGTTTTTTTAATTACTTTTTTCAGAATTCTTTTGAGCTTCCAATTTACGTAAAACATTAATCTAATAATAACTCTTATAATATTTATCTTATTAATTTATATCTTATTTATATCTTATTAATCTTATCTTATTTTGAATAATACACAAAAAATAATTCTCTTCAAATTTACGTTTTGTATAATTTGCAGAATAATTTCGTCAAAGGTCAACATATAGCAATTCCATCATGAAGACTTTATATTCAGCCGACCTTTCAGTTGTAAAGAATTGTTGAATAGACTATACGAGATACGCATGATACAGCTGAATAATAGAATAACAATTATGTAAATAATGATTTGGTAATCTATGACAATCTATTTTATTTACTAATTATTTCCAATTAACTCAAACAAAAAGATGTTTTTTTAAAATAAAATGAGAACATATTCCTAACAAGTAGTATAACTGAAATAAACTTCAAAATAAAGAATATTTTAAATAAACCCATTCTTCAAAAAAATTAATTTTAATAATTGAGATTTGAATGAAAAGAATAACTTATAATTATCGTCATAATATAACATTTAAATCTTAAAACATAACATGAATATGACAACAAAATACATAGTTACGTAAAGTGTTATGAATTGAAAAAATAAAATACAGTATATATTACAATAGAAAATTAAAAGGCATAACTATGCATGTATATACATACACATGTCGCCATTTTATTTGTATATTATACGCTAAATTGTACACATAATTATACAGTACATACATAATAGATCTGTGTATTTGAAGAGATTTTTTGTCATTTATGTGTTATGTTTAATTCAATATTTTTGACATAATTTATTCAAAACTGAATGTGCATGATAAACTCTGATTGCTATAAATACATCTATGGCTGAAAATAATTCAGGATACATAATCTGAGTTATAAGAAAATGTTTCATAAGAATCAAAGAATCAAATGTATTGTATATGGATATGTAAATGCAACATGTTTAGTGTGATAAGCTGTCTGCTATTACAATGCATAAAAAAGATGCGAAGGAAAGAACGAAATCTCCCAAAAGCTACATTAATGACAATTATGTAGATTGTTGTATAATAATATGATTTAACATTTACTTCTTGCAAATAAATCGAGCAGGAGTGAAAAATACAAGTAGCGATACTCGACATTTTAAGGTGACAGTAGATGTTAAACACATGTAGGTATTGCGATGACAATGCGATTGCAAAAATAGTGTTCTAAATGAAAGAAAGGTATACTGTACGTGCCTAAAAGAGAAGAGGGGGGGGGGGGGGCAGGGGTGGTGGGGGTTAGTCAACCTTTTCCACGATTAACTTGTAGGGCTCGGCTTCAAGCGAGAATCCGAACACCCCCTGCAAAGACACCGACTCCCCCTCAGGAATTCTCACCCGACACTTCAGCATCACACTGGCGAAAATCGTGAAAACCGAAGCGGTTCCCACCTGATCCCCTATACAGCGGCGTCGACCGGCTCCAAACCCGAGGAATCGCTGCTTGGCGTTGCGGTCCAACTCCTGAGTGACCGGGTTGAGAAACCGATCCGGATGGAAGCGCTCAGGTTCGATCCAGACAGTGGGGTCTCTCGAGGCGGACCAGAGATTGAAGAGCAGTATGGTTCCCTTGGCCACCTTGAAGCCGGCCAGGTCCGTGTCACAGGTGGCCGAGTGTGGCACCAGCAGGGGGAAGGGGACACTGTGTCGCCGTGATTCCAGGATCACCGCCGTGGTGTAGGGCAGTTGGTGCTCGTCGTCCAGGCAGGGCATTGTGTCCGCGGGCAGTGTGGACGTCAACTCCTGGCGCACACGGGTCTGGACATCCGGATAGACGGCCATGTGGAGGAGTAGCCAGCGCAGACTGCCCGATACGGTTGACTGGCCAGCCCCCAGCAAGTCGCCCATGAGTCGCAGAGCGGCCAGACGACCCTCGCTGCCGGAAAAGTTGGCCAGCGCGAGGTCCTGTTCCCGGGTTGAGTCTATGGCAGCCACCAGACCGTCGGTGACGTCACGGGTAATTTCGGGCTGGTAGGAGGAGACACTGCGCACCTGTTGGCGCTCAATGGTCGAGCTGATGATCTCGTTGACCCGCTGGAACTGCCGGATTTGTTTGGTGAAGAAGGGTTCGAGAAACGGGAATATGTCGGTGGCCGTTGTCACTGCCGAAATCTTAATGATCGACTCGAAAAGCGAAACCATCTCTGTCACTTCTTTTTCGCGATCTTCCTCGGAAATATCTGGATTACAGAACAGGATCTGGTAGAAAAGACTGCTCGAAATGCGACCGATTAGATTGCAAGGGTTGAAAGGTTCACCCGATGTTTTGAGCAACTCATTGATCAACCTTGAACTCTGTTGATGCAGCAAACTGTCCATTTGAAGCCGACCATCCTTGATGTAGTTGTTGACCGCCTTCTGCAGCAGTGTCTTCTTAACATGCCACGAGGGGCTGTAGGAGTTGAAAATCATCCCTTTCCCGTTGTTCACCAGTTTAAACGAGGGAAAGTCGGGCCTACCGGCAACGTCAGCGCCCTTGTGGACTAGAATGTCGTGTATGAGATTGCTCCCGTTCACGACAACCGCTTTGCGGGGGCCCAGTCGAATCTGGAAGATCGGGCCGTACTTCTTGGACCACTCTGTCAGGGTCTGATGCGGCATATCGCCAAGGAAGAACAAGTGACCCACAATCGGCAGACCCCACGGTTCAGGCAAACGTCCTTTCACCAGGGCGGTGTCCTTCCTACTCGAGTTGCCCTTGTTTTGAGGCGGCCAATCTCCAGTGGAGGTCGGGTGTTTCCTCAGCCATTGCTTGAGCACCAGCCGGTAAAGCATGAACAGAGTAATGCTTAGTGCCGATAGAATCACCGTATCAAAGTTGACTGTTCCGAAATTGTACTGCCAAGCCAACATGTTTTCTGAGTTTTGTTAGAAATATATTTATCGAGCTTTTTTCCAAAAATCGGGAGAAGAAAACTATTCGTTCAGTCTTCTGTCGGAAAGCGACCTTTCAAAGTTAAAGTGAATACTGACTTGGCATGTGTTGGTTTTATAGTATAATCAGTGGCGAATTAAGAAGAGCACGGAATGTGCAGATAATCTTACTAAACTACCGACCGCCGTTTTTGATAAGTGGAATAAACTCGACGCTTATTGGCTAGAATATACATTTAGCTATGAATTTTGTTATTTGCTACTATTTTAATTTGTAGCGTAATATAAATTGCTCTTATTGTTACTACGACAGCATTACATTAGATTACAGCATTTTCAGTTGCCGGTGAAAGACAACCTTAAACCTTAATCCGATTAATCACTTTCGTCGTGATATATACATACGCAGGCTGCTGCGCTCTGTGCAAAGGTTACACTACTAGTCTCATAGGGTAAAAGAGCAGAACAGGTCTATAAGCTTAGCGTATAACCTTACATCAGCTTTGAAGTGAGCTGAATTGATCAATTTGTTGAAGTGAACATGTTTTAAACGCACTCAGGGTCAATTAAGTTAAATTGGCTTAAATTAACTGTATATATAGTAAACAGCTGTAACCAATTGTTTGGTTAGAGTTTTTCAATTTTCAATTCACCAATTCACCAGTTTTCAAATAAATAAATAAAATAAATAAAAATATTATTTATTCTAATTAATAATACGTACCTACTTCTAATCACTAAAAGATTTGTATTATACTTATTAAAACAATAAACATTTATAGAAATTACTAACATGAAATCTTTGCTTTATATAATAACATCGGTTACATTAATTGGTGTGAGATTTATACATATATGTACATATAGTTTACATCACATTTCATGTTTAAAAACATAACCAATTATAAACTAATTTTCCTGTTTAAAAACTATAAATTTAGGATAATTTTTTCATGAATGCTTTTGTTGCATTTTATAGATTCATCATATTTATGTTTCTCAAAAAATTATTCATGATCGCTTAATTTTTACTTCCATTATAATACAGTGGGAATTATTAATGAATCGTACATCGTTATAAAAAAAAAATTTATTAGTCGTACATTTCGTTTTAAGTCAATATTCTTACACTCATAAAAATTAAAGTATCGCATTATTTTAATATTTGAATATATATAGTGTATATTTGTGAAAAAAAATGTAGAATTATATTAATATATACAATTTTGATATTGTAGTCAGTACATCCTATATTTAATAATATTTATAAACAATAATTATGAAATATCATAACATTAAGAGATTTTACCTCACAACAATACCTAACAGCAGCCTAATTGTCAGTCCTAAAACCAACAATATTCTGTTCATTGTATAAACATCTATATTGAATATAGAGCAGCAAAAAAACGATTCTAAATACTATATTTTTATTATTATAGCTGCCTTTTAAAGTCTTCATAGTATTATTCTGATTTAATTAACGAGTTTAGATATTACACAACAAACACAACTCTCAAATGATCACATATGTATATATATATATTGTGCAAAGGTCAACAAGCCGTGTAGCCGTGTTACTTATAATATAACACCGGCCCGACCCTGCCTGTGTTGTTCATATCATCCGTTTTGACAGCAAAGGTTGAGTCAAGATTTATCGACGTCATATATATTTCACTAAGTATTACGTGACTCGATGTATTATACTAGATTTGGGCTATTACTTTAATTTACTGCCCGTTAAAATACGCCACGGCACACTCTCAAGTGCTATTAAATGAGTTATAAATCACAATACAAGGACGAGCTTGTCATAGAGATTTACTAAATATAGTCCTGTGCTTTTTTATATTGTTATATTTTTGGCAATTATATATTCCGTTATTAAGATATTAAAGTCGATTCAATTCAACGGTTGAGTAGCCTATAGCCTATTTTTTTCGGAAATGCAAAAAAAAATTGCTTCAGTGAACGTGTTTGATTTGAAATAAATAATGATAATAAAATATCTAGTTATATTTAGAAAAAACTAAAAATATCTTTTGAGTGTACACATCGCCGATTAAAATTATTCAAATAATCCTACATTTTGTGCTAAACGTATCAAATGAGTATAGCTTCTGTATTGTCAACAGTTTTGTGCTAAACGTATCAAATAAGTATAGCTTCTGTATTGTCAATAGTTTTGTGCTAAACGTATCAAATGAGTATAGCTTCTGTATTGTCAACAGTTTTGTGCTCAACGTATCAAATGAGTATAGCTTCTGTATTGTCAACAGTTTTGTGCTAAACGTATCAAACGAATATAGCTTCTGTATTGTCAACAGTTTTGTGCTAAACGTATCAAATGAGTATAGCTTCTGTATTGTCAACAGTTTTGTGCTAAACGTGAACTGCCTAACAGATATATCATTTTTTTCTCAAAATCGGATGTATTTTTCATAGGAATGTTTTTTATACTGTTTTCGTGAACTGAAACTAAAATAAACAGTTAAAATATTTTGTAGGCTGTCTATATTCTATTATTTTGATATATAATATAATTCTATTAATAATATTATTATAATGTATTATAATACTAGGGCCGAAAGGAAGATAATATGCTACGTTATATCTTAATTGGGGTACATAATAATTAATTAATAATTACGGGCTGACATAACAAATGGATGGATTTTAAATTTGACATCAAATTTGTAAATAAATTGAGTCATCTTCACTTTTCGATACTCCTTGATAATATTGATGTCTTGTTATAAATAAAAAGACTAGTCTGTTGATGCGAGTCTGTTGATGCGAGTCTGTTGATGCGAGTCTGTTTATATTAAATTCAAATTTCGATTAATTTTTCAGTCGAAGTTATGGTATTATTAGTTTTGTGAATGAACTCTGGTGTGCACTATATATAGAAAATTTTCAAACAACGATGAAAATAAATTTTGGGTTTCAAATAAAAAAATGTCAACAATAAAATCCAACGAAAAAAGATAGTCAGATTAATGTTTTACAATTTTAGCTTAACATTTTATTTAAAAATGTGTAATTATTAATTAATGATTGTTAAATATAATATATGTAAAATGTATTAACTTTATTTTTAGAGTTTAATTTTGAAACATTGTAATATACTAAAATATTATTTTAAATTTCAACAAATAAAAAAAAACAATAATGATCAGAATATTGATCAGAAGAATGATCAGAAATCGCTGCAAACCTATATAAGGGGAGCTCTAAATAATTTTTTATTTTAAAAGTGGGATATCAAATAAAATCAATAAAATATACAAAAATAATATAAATATTACAAATTATACATTAACAGTAGACATAAGCGTTTCGCTCCCTGGTATTATCGTTTACGTTATAAAAAGAGGATTTCAACATCAATTAAAAATTACTTTAAAAGGATCAAACCTGTGCAAGGTGTGCCGCGCCGTGTGGGAGATTATATAGCACTGTTATTTCGTCTATTAACGGATATATATACAAAGTAATACAACTTAAATTGGAACAAGAAATAGTCTAAAGTATATCATTTATATCATACGTGAATTATAAGAATTGCTAACTTTTTTTAAAAATTATTTCAAAAATGAATTATTCGGATATAAAAAGAGCAAACTAAATGTATGATCAGGACATTTTTTAATTAAAAAATCATTTATTGAAAACTGATTTTTGTTTGTTAATGGCCTTGATATACCTATATCTAGTCAAATTAATTTTTACAATTTCTAATTGAGTTAATGTGAATCACTAGCTTTAATATTTAAAAAAGTATTTTTTAATAATATATTTGATAATGCTAAGAGCATAGTTCGGCAGATCTGTTTTTGTACATCTTAATTGTCTGAATGTTTAAATTTAGAACATGTTAAGAGTCTGAATGGGAGACATTTGTCCAACTTCTTTGGTAATATTTGCCCCTCCGCTCTGTAAGTAATATATCAGAAATCTATATAGTATATAAATAATACTTAGAGACAACATCTATTTTTTACATCAAAATAAATCCAAATGTTTAATTAATTATATTTAACTGAAAATGGCAGCAGACTTTGAGTCTACATTGAGAAAATAATATTAAAATGGATGCCAACATTTTTTTGTGTTTTCAGTAATTATGCACAATGGTATTATATAAGGCTAATGAAATATTTTATCGTCAATATCACTCAACAATTATCATAGAAATAAGAATAAGAATACGAATTTGATATTTTTAACCACCAACAGTATAATATAACACCATCCGAATTATTGGCTCTAAAATCAAATCTATTTGTTCCTTTTTCATTTTGTTACATTTATTTCTTCAAATACTGCTTTTAATCATTCATTTATTTACTTATTTGAATTTATTTAAATATACATATATTTTTTATTATAATAATCAGTTACTAGGTATATATTTTTGATACATAAGCTGTTAATATAATATGCTCATTATATGATCTCCAGACCGCTAAATATAGAACAAACGCTGAATAATCTTCCGAAAATGATGCGATTATGTCGACCATTGAGACAGTTTGTTAATTATGGTGCTCATCAGCTTCTAAGACGAGTGTATAAAATGTCTATTTTTTCTGCGCATTTTCATATCATTTCTGTACTTAAAGGGAATCAGTTTTTTCATTTTATAATTTATTTATGTGATACAGTCATTTCTTGTTTGAATTGTATTATTGTATTTTTGTAATGTCAGTCAACTTGTGCATTTTAGAACAATGATAGATTATCCATTTAAGTGTTATAAAAAAAAATTGTCGTTGCTAATTTTAGCGAAACATCCAATTATAACGTTAATTACAATTGTTTTATTGAGAAACTCATTTCTATGAAAAAAAATATATATATATCAAATGTTTATAGTAAATAAACGGAGCTTTCAAAATGGAAAAATGGACAACACATATTTTTTAACATTTTATAAAATATGTGTATATATATTTAAATTATGACATTAGGAAATTATTTCCGATTTATATTTTTTGTATTTATGCATAATGATATTTAATATATAGCTAATATTTTTCATCATTTAATATTTTTCTATTTATTTCTATCAATTTGATACATTATTTTTTTGTTATTTTAAAGTTTTATTTATGAACTAATTATAAACTGAATTTTAAAAAATTGTTATAACATATTAATAGCATAATATATAATTCGCACTAATACTTATATTTAAATAAATATGTTCTCTATAATTAGTACTTGTATATTAAGGACGTAAATCTTTGATTAATAATCACACAACAGTAACACATTAAACATGGTCGGTTAATAAGATATATCATAATTGAGAACATTCTACCTTAACTCTAAATATATGTAATTAACAATGATAGTTTATTAAATAGAACCATTTAAAATGATTTAATTAGTAGAAAAAAAATTTAATAAAGTTTTATAAATAATATTTATATATCAACATAAAATTATATAACATTTCGGTTTTAGTGAATAATAATGAATTCATATTCTATAAAAAGTCAATTTTAATCATATTTTACCTATACATTTTTACATAATCATATTACACCCTACGTGAAGGTTTCAATTTTTTTAATATTTTAAAAGTAGTGAATACACTTTTTATCATTATCTAGTAATTTAGATTTTAACATCACATTGCACTGTGTTAAATTTGTCGCGAAAAAATCGTATTATTATAATACGTATACTATAGTAAATTTAGAAATTTATCAATATAAACTTCTATTTTCTAATACGATGTCACATATCTCGCATATTTACTCTCAATTATGTTATATCCAACAAAATAAGAAGCAATTTAACTAATAAATGTGTCATATTACTATAGATTATAACATTTATCACTTAAACGGAAAATATTATGTTAATATCATTTTTATTAAACAAAGATATGTTTAGAGTTTGAAATATTAAAAGATAAACATTTCAACATTTAATTTTGTGGGAAATCTAAATTTATTTATAGCAGCCAATAATTGGTTACATAAATTCCCGTAGACAAGTTCAGACAAAGGTCATTGAGACAGCCAACTTGCTGAAAAGTGTTCACTTGTTTATGATATTTGTCACAGAAGAACGTTAGCTACTTTTATTAATATTAATGTCTCTTAAAAGAAAAGCCCCCGATATGACTGGCGAGCAAGTCAATATATTAATTGACGAATTTGTAAAGAGA
>JAUZND010002457.1:0-12840 GCA_034780555.1 Coelogynopora nodosa
CTTTTTAACCTACAGCGAGTGCTTCTCATTTTCTTTACTACTAATGCTGTATTGGGAGCAAAAACAATATATCTATTCACAATAATATATATATATATATATATTCTTTTTTGAATTTGTTTAATACATATATGCATGTAAAAATAGTTCAATAATTCCAAAATTTTAAAAATTATATTTCACTAATCATGTATTTCTTTGTCACACATTCTTCATCTGTCTTTATGGATAAGGAATCAAGATATACAAAATATAAAATACATTATAACAATAAGTATAATATGAAGGTATATGTTAATGCTGTATAGTGATTGTAAGTATACAATGAAAGCATGTTTTACCATAACCTTTATTAAGTGTGGTCCATAGTTAGATATTGTGTCATTATATATTTATATTCCCAATAACACATTTTTATGTACATTTTTAGGTTTAATTATAAAAATGAATATTAATATCTATGATATTGAACAGCTCAAAGGAAAATGAATAATACATTAATTTAAATACCTAATTAAGTTTCTAAGAGTAAAATTATACAGCTATGATCCTAAAGATATAATTAATTAATAATATCTCAACTTAAATTCTACTTTAAATAATATATATTTAAAATATTACTTGAAGTTGGTTAATACATGAATAGTACTTTCTATTGATTAATTTAAATAAGAATTAATATAATTTTAAACTAGTAGTTCACAGCCTTCATATATTTATTTATCAGTCTTTACAGGGACCAAAAATCACTTGCCTGTGGTGAGTAAAACTGAATCTGGGTGAGTGGTTTTTAAAAATAATAGTTTGCTATCTGATAGTTAGTGGAAAAGTATGACATAACTGCTACACATGTCAGATTTTCTATTGTACATTTTAGTATGAACTGCTATATATGCTTTGTATTAATAATATTTTCTTACTCTTTTGGAATATATTTGGAAATTATGTTATAAACCTTTTTATATAACACATTTTTGGGCAAATAACATTTGAAATTATAAACTTATTGATAATAGTAAAATTGATAGGTAAAACTGAAATCTTATGGGGTGAGAGAGGAGAATAGGTTAATTAAAAATCACTCATCCAGCGGGGAATGGATATATTTGTAGTTTGATACCCTGTTTTACTGTATGACTAACTGTATAATGTAAGATGTTTGTTTAAATATTAATTTCTAAAATTTTACTAAAAGCATTATATTAATTTTACTTACAATTTCAAGTGAAAATTGAAAAAAAAATCATATAATTTTGTATTTAATAAATATACAACATAAATAGTATAAAGTTTAATTTATTTATCAGTTACAATCAGTTGAATATGATAACCAAATTTTTTAATATGCTTTATTGTTTTAAAATAATTTTTATCATATGTTTAATATTTAATACTAGCTGCCTTTAAAAAATCATTTATTTTAAAACCTTTATATAATTTGAATTTCTGAAAAGATTTTTTTAGACTTATATGTCATATAAACTTTATATAATTATTATATACTTTTCTAAATATTGTTTTTATTCATAATTCAAAATATTTATAATTTGCTTGAATAATAATATATTAAAAGTTTTCATAAATTTAAAAATAATTATTTTAATATCAAGAATATGTTCCATTCTTAAATTTTACATTTTTAATTAAAGTTTACATACCGAATATATTTACCAATTGTAATATGTGATAGTAATATTAGTATTTTTATCCACCATCTTAAATTCTTAGTAATTATATTTACAATGTTTTTTTACATAAATGATGTGGAATAATATGAAGACATATAATTAATGACATTTTATTTGCTTAAATATGAGTTTGTGGTTTTTAATTACATAATTTTTGTGCATAAGATAACATAGGAACATCTATTTATTGACAATTAGTATGAGTGATGCACAATTATCATGGTTTCCCACAAACCTTAAAAGCTTTTGAAAAATCATGGAAAACTGAATTGGGAATTCCTGACTGGGAAAATATAAGTTGTATTACAGATCAAGGAAAATACTATAAATTTTAGCCCATGGTGGGGCTAAACAAACTTTTAGTCAAAGACCATTGCACAAGTGTAAATTAAGTTTTATTGGATACACTATTAAATTCAAAGTACTTTTAAAAAAAATTGTGGTCAAGTTTTTAAAATATTGAAAAAATTGATAATTTTGAAACAAAAAATTATTTGAAAAATTCTTATGGGTTTTAGAAAAATTGAACAAGTTCAAAATACATTGTATATATTATTGGGTCTTAATGACATTATTATTGTGAATAAAAATTAAATTTAAAAATGGTTGGTTCAGTTTTTATAATATCTTCAAAAAACCGATAAATATATTAAAAAATTGATAAATTTTGACAACAAAAATATTATTTGAAAAATTATCGGTTAGAGAAAAATTGAACAAGTTTGAAATTTATGTTATTAGGTCCTAATGACATTAGTAATGTCTTATAAAAAGAAAATTGTAAAATTGCTACACCATTGTTAATGAGAATGGCCATGGCATATTTACACATACCATAAACCAGCCTGATTATTCACAATTAATAGACAGTCCACTCACTAGATCTGGACACCATAATTGTAATATCTGATAAATTGCAACAGCAGTGCCTTACAGTTTTGGCAAAACTACAACTTTAAAAAGGATGACCTATTTCATCACCATCAACTTCATATATACAGTTTTGCCTCCTAAAGCTCTGCAGTTATTGCCTTTACCTCATGTGTGTACAAAAACTGAACATGTAGCTAACTTAAAGGATTTAGCTTTCAGCATAGGATCTTTTAAGTCAAAGAAAAAGGTACTTTCTGCAATTATTTGTGACCATATATCCAGACCTACAAATTCTGCTATTCTGTCCACTAGTACAGGCAGACCACTTACTGTAACTGTTGGTCCTAAACAAGCTGTTGTCCCAAAGCTAATTTTCAGTATGGACAATATATCGAGTATTCAAACCAATCTTAATTTATTTACGAATCAAACACTTACTTTAGCTAAGCACTTGTGTACTGCTTCGACTAATTGTCAGTGTATGGAGCCTAATATAAAAGGTGCATAACAATAGAAAAATCACTGACTCAATCATTTATTTTTTTTATCGTCTGGCACTCAGTTTCTCATTAAGGATGACCTGCTTCGATGGAAACTCGACCATTTGTGTTTTGTAATGATGTGACTGATCAATATATTACAATTGAATCATTATAAAGAGTATCATAATATTAATCTTGGCATAGATGGTGGGGGTGGTACATTGAAATTCTGTGAAAATTTGACTCTTGTGAAGATGATGCTTCTACTCCTAAACATCATCAAAAATATTTCAGATGGTGTGTCTGCTAAGAAAAATCAAGATACTATTGTGAAAAAGCTTATCATAATTGCATTGGTACCAGATGTGCCAGAAAACTATTGAAATATTTTTACAATTTGGGTGCATCTAAAACTGGATCAACTTACCCTTCTCTACATAGTAGCAACAGATCTCAAGTTAGCTAACCTACTAGTGGGACTTATGGCTAATGGCTCAAAGCACCCCTGCACATGGTGTGACATAGTAAAGGAGGACATGCCTCGGACTTTAGAAAACATTGTTCTGGACATGGAAAGAATCAAGTGAGATCAAAAAGGCAAAGTACTACAGAAATGTTGTCAATGCACCGATTATTAAATGTGATCCAGAAACAAAGATACTGGACATTAGTCCACCACCGTAAATTACATCTATTGATCGGTTCAGTTACACATCTTTACAGTGGTCTAAGGAATGTATGGGAAGGAATGGACAAGTGGGCAAAATGTTGCAATGTTGAGATGGCAGCATACCATAGTGGAGTGTTCAATGATAACTCATCCAAACAACTCTTGGACAATATTGAATTACTTGCGAATCTGTGTCCCCATGCTGACTATGTTTCTGCTTTCCGTGAACTGAAGGGAGTTGTCCACGCATGCTATGAGAAACAACTTTCAATTGATTTTGAACTAAAAATCAAGTCATTTGAAAATGTGTTTATGTTGCTTGATTAAGCATAACCCTAAAATTCCATACCATTCTCTTCCATATTAAAGAATTTTGTGCATCAGAGCAAGCCTCTAAAGCTGTCCTGACTTCACCAAAACATGAGCCAAATAATGTGTGTCTAAAGTGAATTCGAGATATGGAACACAATTACTAAAAGCCATGAAAGATTATACAGGCAGACATTTTAGTGTTTAATAATCATATTTTTTAATTACCAGTAACTGTTTAGTAAATATTATTTTTGCTAATAATAACTCACTCACATGCCAGTAATGTTTTTTCTTTACTAAAGTTAATCTGATTATCAAATTTCTTTGTAGTTGTAAATAAAGTGAAGCATCGTTAACACTGACATGCATTTATCTATTTTCCATGGCTAGTTTAGTTGTTGCTTTTATTTAACAAGTATTATCAGAACATAATAATACATAGTATTGAATAATAATTTTATAATATTGTTGCATAATTGTTTTTGCTGATATTGTAAATATGTAGTTTTATTAAATATTTTTTTAAATTATATATTATGACATTAATACTGTTATTACTACTAAATAAAGCATATTTAATATTTTTCTTTTTATAATACATAAATTTTCTAATAACATAAATTTCAAACTTGTTTAATTTTTCTCTAACCAATAATTTTTCAAATAATATTTTTGTTGTCAAAATTTATTGGTTTTTTAAAGATCTTTTAAAAACTGAACCAACAATTTAAAAAATTTATTTTTATTCTACATTAATAATGTCATTAAGACCCAATAACACATATTTTAAACTTGTTCAATTTTTCTATAAGCCATGGCCATATGAATTTTTCAAATATTTTTTTTGTTCAAAATTATCGATTTTTTCAATACTTAAAAAACTTGACCAACAATTTTTCTAATTTTTTTTTTAAATACTTTAAATTTAATAGTGTATCTAATAAAACTTAACTTACACTTGTTCAATTTTCTTTGACTAAAAGTTGGTTAAGCCCCACCATGACTAACGATTTCTATGGTTAAAAAATATATGTATGGTTGATTTTTTGCATAGATGATCATGAACATGAATCATATCTCTAATATTCCAGGTGGTTCATAGTTTATCTTCATTAATAAAAAAGTTCTAGCTAGTTCGGGTTTTCAGGCTAGTTCAGGAAATATAAATTACCTATTTTTTAGAAATTATTTATAAATTAAATTTTTGTTTTAAATTTTATTTTTTAAGTTTTATTATTATATTTTGAAAATTGTAAATAATTGAAACTTATAATGATTAATTTTAATAAATATTACTGTCATTTTTCAATAATGTTATTTTTAATTAGTCTAGTGCATTTTTTTTATTGGATTTCCATTTTCAATGCATTATATTTATATTTTTTAATGTTTTCATGCACCCCTGCCATTGATGGAATAATCATATATGCATCATTTGTTGTGGTGATGTTTCGTCATCTTGTCATGACTCATGCATGCATTCCTGAGACCTGATATATATTGTGTCATGAGACATGACTCATGGCAACTGTTAGTGTATAACTTCCAACTATAGACATATAGTACAGTACTAGTAGTCTATTTTGACACTGTACAATAAATATTTCAACATTTAAAAAATAGATTTAGTTACATAGATATAAATCACAAAACAGAAGTACAGTCATTTTAAGTAAACATTCTGAAGGAAAAGTTTTACCTTAGTCTTAGAATGCCCATGGCCATGGGTCTTGAAATTAAGAAATAAAACTACCTATATTATATGGAAAGTGTACGTTAATAATTAATACTGTTATTAACAATGTTAACTAGACTATTGAAATAAATTAAAATAAACTGTAATTATTTTTTTTAACTTACTTATATAACAGTTATAACCTAGAAACAAAAATATATTAAAAACATGACCAGGTTAGCAACATCATAAACAAACTTATTTAAATTTCCTGTTAGTCTAAATTAAAAGATTGACTTAAATAAGTTATTTTTAGACGATAACGACTATTCAAATATAAATTTAATAAATGTTTGCCGTAATATAACAATTTCAATAAATCGGTTTAAGAACCTATACAAAGTTAATATTTAAAAGGTTATTTTTACTAATCTTTTCACAAGTATATAGCAAATTGTATTACAATTTAAATTCTAAATAATTGAAATAATTAACTAATGTATAAAAGGTTTTTAATATATGTCTAAGTTCATTAATTGTATTAATTATTCAGATTTATATATCAGCACTAACAGCCATTTAATAGCTAAATATTATAACCAATTAACAAAACTATAGCTAATAATAAATGGTTTCTAGATTTATATACAATGAAACCGAAATATATATTTTACATTATATGTTCTATGCTCTTTAATGGAATGTTTTAAAATAGAAATAGCTCCTAAAGTTGTGTAAGCTAATATACTATAAAATCAACTCTGTTTTTTTTGTTTTTTTAATGCTATTTTGAATTATTTTTTCATATACAACTTTAATTAATATTAGACTTATTCAATGATATCTTAAATTTTGTATAGGCGCGAAGCATATTTAGACGTGTTGAGTCGTAAACAACTGTATATATAGTTAAATTACATGTTTAATAATACAGACGTTGTTTACCATGTCTGTCACTGTCTTTAAAAATTGTATTTTAATTTGTGATATACATGAAGTAATTATTTACGATTTTAATATAAAAGCGAAAAGTGTTATAATTATATAGCTCTGATATAATTACAAAACTTTATAAAGATTCTGTCAATTTTAAAGATAATATTCTAAATAGTGTTTATTATTAGCGTCATAAATAATATTAGAATATTATTTATTAATCAATTATTAAAATATATATTCTATATAAAGTGTGATATACATATTTAATTCTTAATAAAATAATTATTTTATCAATATTTTACTAATATTAATTACAATTATTTCAATTTAATTATTGTTGGATTCACTATAACTTTGTTATCTGATTACATCTATTGTAGTATAGAAGGCTTTCATATGGTTTGATTATCATCCATTTTTTGCAGTACCTTTGTAATATATCTAGCTTTATAGTCCGATAACGGTTTCAGCTGTTGCACATCGTGCAAATAATCCCAGCAAAAAATGATACGATTCACCTAACGTTCCAAAAATAGCGAAGGTTGCGCTATTTTTGGAACATTAATGGTACGTTCCGCAACGTTCGTTTGAAACGTTGCATTATAATGTTGAAAACGTTAATTTATACACCATTCGTATTTTGTAGGCTACATATCTTAATTTTCATACTATTAAAAGATTATTTAATTGTTACTTGAATATTGGTACTATTTTACAACAATAAAATTATTTAAAACATAAAACTTTAGATACATATACAATAATCTTCATACAATGACTTATTAATAGTTAAATCCGTGTAAAATTTTGATTTATTAATAACAATATTATTTACATTTTGCCAAGGAATATATAATTAAGTGCAAATAATAAAATTAGCCAATAAATATGTTTAGGGTTATTTTTTTAGGCATAATCGATATATAACCTTGTGTACTTAGTTAACTTAAATGTAATGCGTCAAACATCTTCACTAGACCTAAAATATTGAATATTTAACTTATATTTTTAGACGAATATTTTCTTTTTACATTCAATTATATTAAAATTAAACATCTTTGAAGACATTTAATTTTTTATCGAATTATAAATGCAACAGCTTTTATAATGTACACCATAAATATCAACAATACGAAATTCAAATGGTATTATTTAATTTTATGCTAATTAAATATGATTTACATTATAAATAATTACAATATTAATAATTATTACATTAATACTTACATGTTGATATATTTTATTATACAGCAAGTTATTTCTTAATGTTACATATGTTTAATCTTTTTAAAATCTTACGTAGTCCGTTTCATATAAAAATGTTATAATATATATTCACTAAACCGGGGCAAGCCATTATATAGGGTATTTAAATTATTGTAGGCCTATGTATTAATTTTATTAATTTATGTTAATAATTATTTCAGACAATCACAGACAATCAAAGCTAAGATTTTTGTAAAGACCTTGAAGTAATCTACAAAGCATTGAAAGAAACATTTACGTTTATGAAAATTTTGTCAAAAAACTTAATCTGTGTACATATACCTACGCGTTGCAGATTCCAAGCTTTCAAGGAGATTAATAATCTTAGCCGAAGTACTACTAAATTTAGCTAGTCAAGTCCCATAATACATATACGCACATGTAGACCTTGTCGATTACATTGTAGATGTCCCATTATACCTACAGTTGTGGACTATTGTATAATAATAAGAAAATATACCTGTTGTATTAAAGCAGTACAATCATATGGCCATGAGTATAATCGATCCGTGAGGTTACGGGGTTACAAAATGCTATATAGCCTATACTAGCTCCTCCCTTCACAAAATGCTAATTTATATTAAATTTGCTTTTATAATAAGTTAATTGAATGATACTAACTATAGTTAATAAATATTTGTGATGTTCCTTATTCTATTTTTTTAAATGCACAATTCACGGTAAAACTAAGAATTTAAAAATTGCTAGAAAAGGCCAACATTTTTGTCATTTTCTAGATAAATGATGTATAGTAAAGGTTTTCGGGATGTTTCAGTCACTTTGTGACCCCCTCTATACTATTGTAGTGAATTAATTAACCACAATTAATTGTAAATTAGTTATATTTTGATAATGTTAAGCACATTACAATTAACCAAATGATGGAACATCAACTTTTTTGGAAAACAAACAATGTAGGAAAGAACATTTCAATATTTTAACTACACTATTTGATCTACCATGATCAATAACCTATTTCATTATAAACAATTAATTATGTAAATTAAAGAATCAACCAATTGCCCCTAGCAGTCTGCTTTTTATCCAGAGAAGTTATACATGAATAGTCTAATCATTTTTAAA
The DNA here is from genome assembly GCA_034780555.1 of Coelogynopora nodosa. Classification (NCBI taxonomy): domain Eukaryota; kingdom Metazoa; phylum Platyhelminthes; order Proseriata; family Coelogynoporidae; genus Coelogynopora; species Coelogynopora nodosa. Next base: position 8,989 of record JAUZND010002457.1, read on the forward strand.
GCTACCAGATCTCGTAGATAGGGTTTTCATAATTGAATATATTTGTCTCAATCTGTCAAGTTAGAGTTCTCGTAAAATATCTAGGCATTTTTAATCTAGGCCTATATACTATATTATGTTGTTACTTTTTTAAATTTCTATTTAAACATACTTTCAAATAACGACTTTTTGTCTTGAATATACATGTCTTGAATACAATCCATATAAGTAGGCCTATTTATAAAAAAAAGGCCCATTTTATAGAATAAAAATATGATATTTTTAGTGTAATAGTGCGCATCAATTCCCTTCGGCAGGCTGATTGTTACAGCAGACAGAAGGACCGTACTATATAAACACTGATGACGACTCATGTCTTGGTTTGTACGGCGGGGATGGTCAGACGGACAGGACAAATCTAGCAAGACTGGAACGAGACTTCCTTTAATTAATTCCAGATACATTAATGTTTTGAATATGAGCTTATATAGGGTGTATATTACAACAGGATGTTAGTGTCTAGTTCAATGGTTAGTGTATTGTGGCTATATTAACAATTAATTGTTATGGGTTATCACAATCATGTATTATGTAATAATCAATGTAAATATTGCTTCAATAATAGTCGATTTTTGATCTCTAGTTTTCCTTAAAATTATTTTCTGTTTTATTTATATTTATTTAATCTATAGTATGTATACTCGCTCCAGTCCCATTTTTATTTAAACAACTTATAGCTTGCTGTTGGTACAATAATACGATTTTTGGCCTATAATTTTGAGTACTAATTTTTTCGTTATTATGGTTTTGCTTTAAACAAAATAGTAATTTAAAGCTACTCGATCATAATGACAACCGTTTAGAATAGTGCATACCTGCCAAACGTCATTAATTTTCTGAGACAGTTCCATATTTTGAGTATGTCCCGGAAATATGTTGAAATGTCCCTGGTTTCATACTTATGCACAAGAAAAAAATAGTGTCCATTTTGGAACCTTTTTTCTTATGTTAATTCCGTGCGATTTGTTTTTAGGATTATAAGTATTATTCATGAGTCCAACTCTATTTTAAATTTTCATAATTATGCACATTACTTTTTTTTTTAATTCAGAGTTTAATCTACTCTTGTTCAATCATTTGAATATATTACACATATAGATTTCTTTTATTAAATAATTTCCATTGCTTCATGGTAGATCTGTTTAATTTTCATATTACGGTACCGCATTTTATAATTTACTTGCGCAGACCCATGGATTTTCCAGGAATTTTCCCTTTATATTTAATTTATTTGTAATCGTATTATATATATTTTTTACATGTACTATATGTATAAAAAAAACTAATTTAATATTCTGGGTGTGTAAATCTGTCGTTTCCATCAATTTCCCGACACGTTTCTAAACTAATCAATACATTTAATAAAAACCTGGGTTTATTTCGGGGGATATAAACCCCCCACCAGGGGCTCTACTAGGTTGGTAGGACTGGTACGGAACAGTTATAACTTAAAAATAATATTACATTTGAAATTATGTTCACGTTAGGTTATTTCGCTATGATTATACTGCTTATATCATATTTCACATGTCTGTTATTAATAGCTCATTTAAGTAGGTATATATGGATAAGCTGAACGTATAATCATACGTGGTTTCTACAGTTTTGAACAATTTATGAAATTTTGGTCTAGATAAACTGAAAAAGTAATTATATTTGAATAATTTAGTTTCTGCTTGAAGAATATGGACTTTTACCTGATTTTTACTTAAGATTCATGGCTAATTCAGACAATTGTTATCAATAATATTATATTTCTGTAGAAACCGCTGTCTATAATATAATCCAGTAAATAATCTGTAATCGAAATTAGTTTTTTAATCGATTTCAAATAGATTAGCTCTCAGTTTGAGATGCTGTGATTTTCTATATGTGTTATATGTATTTGTCTAATTTAATATTCGTTGTCCTAATAGTTTCCACTAATATATAAATATATATATTTTCAAACAATTTTTACTTCATTGGAAATAGCACAGTGGTTGATGCGTCTCCGTTCTCTGAATGATGCTGTTATAGGTTGACGCCATTGATGTCATTATTCTCGCTGATGATAATTTCAATATTCAGTTTTTACTTTGCCAAATGTGTATCCTATAAATTACTATGGTTTGACAACACGTAAAAATATTTTACACATAAATATATATATTTGTTTAATTTTATAAAATTAGTTTTTATTTAATTAACCTATTTTACAATGGCATTATTTACTATAGCGTATTATATATATGTGTCATCTCAATCATTCCAGTTTTTAATATGTAGCCTATTATAAGGTTATGTTTAATTAGAAAATTATCTACACATCGGATATTTTAAAAGTGTAATTACCACTACGAAGTTAGTTGAAGTACCATTTTGGGCTTGATTAGTGATTAATTAATTAGTTTGTTTAATTAATTTCTTTTAATGGATTATTAAATTTTGTAAATATATATATATTTATTATTGTTTATAATAGTGCAAATGTATAAAGTGAAATGAACGTTGTAGTGGGTTGCATTATGAATGTAGCAGGAACGTTGAAAATGGAACGTTGTAGTGGGTTGAAATATGAATGTAGCAGAAATATTAAAATGGAACGTTATAGTGAGAATTGCAATATGAATCTAACAGGAACGTTGAAAATGGAACGTTGTAGTGGGTTGCAATATGAATGTAGCAAGAACGTTGAACATGGAACGTTGCAAAGTACCCCTATTTGGGTGTAAGTGTCCATGTTCAGCAACGTTGCCTGTAACGGTGCTGCTACGTTCAGCATCAATACTTTTTTTGCTTGGATGCCAGCTTCATCTTATAACTAAAAACTCTTTGTTGAGGGTTATGGAATTATGTTTATTTTAACAATAAAGAAACCAAATTTAGAAAATATAAAATAGACATAAATGTCAATAAAGTAATAGAGCCTTTTTGTAATACAATATCTGATTTGAAAATATAACATATCTAACAAGCACTCGGAAAAATACATAACATTTTGTAATTAAACAATTGATTTTTTTCCCTGATGGTTGCTGTAATATGTTGAACAATTAATTTTAGATATAAACTCCTGCATATTTCAAACTATTATTATATTCTTTATTTCACTATACTTTTTATTAATTACATATAATTATATTTTAAAAATTGAGAAAGACAGTGAAAATTATTCAATTTTTTATGAAGGTAAGCCCGTCAGTTAATTATAGTCAGCGAGGTTCAGGACATTATAAGAACGAATTGTGTTTCGCGGCTTCGTTGCTGTCTTCATTACGTCCGCGTCCAAATTTATAAATAATAATTCTGGTAACTCAATTATGTAGGATAGGCCCTACTTAACGTATTTGTTATAATGTTAAGAAAGCCTACTTATATTTAAACGATCTAATTAATTATATTTAGCAAAAATTCATTCATTTAATTTTGATTTGAATTTACTAAAGATTTGATATTTCGGTCACTAAATTTCAAATACGTTCGCTTGTCGGTTGTAAAAAGTTTAAACTTATATTGATCTATTATTATAATATAGATATGAAAAATTATACAGTATGGACGGAAAAATAGTGACAAATTATTAACTTTAACATATTATTAACTAAACTAGCTCTTATTTACTTTATTCAGAGTTAGTACACTATAAAGCATTAAAAAATAATTATGCTATACATATATAATAAAACGCGCTATATACAGGGTGTTCATAAAGTCACGCATCATAGGAAAAATGACAATGTTATAATATGTAGGCTATACATAGAAATTTTGTATAGAAATTCTGGATCGATTAAAATTTGAATTTGAATAATCTTCAGTTTACAGCGCACT
>JAUZND010002458.1:0-12840 GCA_034780555.1 Coelogynopora nodosa
TATTTTAAGAGGATTAATTATTGTTCGCTTTACTCCCAGTATGATTACGCAATATCAGTCTGTTATCATGTATAGGTTTGTAAGCGATCTCATAAGCGACATATTTAATTGACCACAATTACTTTTTTTCTTTTGAATTCAAAAACTATTCCAATACTGTTTATCAGCTAACTCTAAAACTTCTTTAGTTGGAGGTAATCCATAAGAATCGAAAAAATACTAATTTTTAGCAAATTAAAGATGGCGGAATGATGAACTCCTTTTTTATTCTGAAGTATAAATATTTACGATAGCAAAATATTTTTTCAGATGTTTTAATTTTTTTATTTCATCTCTCATACAATAGTAAAAAGGTTTAATATTTAAATATTTTGCTATCTTAATTAGATCAAAATTTGTTGTTGTTTCATCAGCATATTTTTTCTCAATTTTTTTATAAGTATTCATTTTTAAAGAAATTAAATGTCTTATTTTATTGTAGTCTATAAACATCTCCTATTTCTAGTTCTTTAATAATGGGATCTTCTTCACTTTCTTCAGAATCACAATCATGGTAAAGTGAAGAAAGTCATTTTAAAATTAAAAAAACCTCTTTCTTCACTTTCACTACTTGGAGAATAATCTGAAAGACCTGGATCATCTAGGTCATCTGAGTTATCAGAATAATAAGAATCACTTGATTGTGTAAAACTTTATTGAGAATTTTCTTCTGAATAACTTTCTTGATAATTTTCTTTATAACATTTTTCTTGACAATTTTCTTCTGAACATTTTTTTGAGAACTTTTTTCATTTTTAAATTTAAAAAAATTAAACTCTTTAAAAACTTGTTTAAGATGTATTTCAATTGTAAAAATTTTTTCTCCAAAATCAATAAGATTCATTTGATAATCAACAATTTTTATTCCTATAGATTGTAAAGAATTATTCATTACTGGAAGTACCTTTATTCATTACCTAGAGGTACTGTAAAATATAGAATACTAAAATAATTCCTTGAACATTTATTGAATCAATATTTTTTTCTATATTAGAAACATTTTCAGCTGTTGTTGTTGTTGTATAAATTTTAGAATCAAAACCTAGAAGTGTTCTTATAAAATTATCAATTGTAAAATCTACTTGTCGATTATTACTTAATTCTAATTTAAATCTATTAGTTGGTATAAATGGTGTAAATTTTATATATTCATCATTAATATATTTTTCTAATTTATCAGCTTCATAAGAACCTGGTGTTATAGTAATTGTTTTTCAAGTTGTTCCTGAATTTGTAGAATATTTAAATTTATTATTTTCTTCTGTTACATTTCTAATTGTGTTATAAACTAAAAATATGTTTATCCAATTTTATAATTTCTTTTTTGGATTAAGTATAATTGGTACGGCAAATTTGTAATTTAAATTTTTAGAAATTACAAAAAATTATTAATATTTTGTATTATTCAAAAGTTAATAAAGATCATCCCTCATTTTTCAACAAAACAAAATTAAAATAAAAAAATTATAATTGTATCATATGCACATTTTCTATAAACCTTCTTTTCTAAAAGTTTTTTTAATATTCCTTTTCTTTTTCTTCTTGTTTTTTAGTTCTTTTTTTCTTATGAATATTGTTTAAATATGACAAATTTTAAAATAAAAGTTCAACTTCATTTCTTTCTTTATCATACATTTTTTAAGAATAAAAATTAAATTCTTCTTTTGTAATATTTTTTTCTCTAAAAGTTTTCCTAAAATAGCTATTTTTCATTGTAAACATTATTATGTCCTTCCCGTTTAGCTGATATTAAACCAACTCCTTTCTTTGGTTTTACTCTTTTTGGTTTTTCGTTGCCATCCATATCTTTTTTTTTATTATTTCCTTTTCTTCAGGAGAAAATTTAGAAGGATCTTTAGGATAACCAGTAATAGAATTTCTTTCAATATATTCTTCATCTTTTAAAGAAGAAAAAGGCACTGGAATATCATTTAAAAAATTATTGGATGTGTAGTAATTGGTTCATCAGGTTCTTCAACAATTGCTTGTGTATTTGTTATTGGATCTATAGTTGGTGGTATTTCTTCAATTTTTGCTGTTTTTTTTACTACTAGATAAAACGTCATCAACAAGTTTTTTTATTATAATTACCATATAAAAGATATTCTTTAATATTTTTTACTTTGTTAGAACATTTTATTATTCTTCTTTTTTTACTTTTTAAATACTTTTTAAAAATTATACATAATTTTGTAAATCTTCATATTTATTTTTTATTTCATAAACATTTCGTCCTTTAATTAATTGTTTTAATATAATATTGGTGTAAAAAATAGAATTTCTTCTTTTTTAATATAAAATTTATTATCTTCTTTTAAAATTTCTAATTCAATAGTTTTTCCTAAAAAATATCTTCCATCTCTTTGAGAAGGAGCAATTCATTTTGTTAATTCACCATCATCTATTCTTTGGTGTATATTTACAATCTCCATTATTCTCAGTTCTTCAGGTAAATCTTTAATTACAATTTCTTTATCATTTAATTCTCTATTTTGAATTGCTATTTGTTGCTTTCTTTGAATTGCTAGTTGTTTATTTTGTTCTTCTAATCCTTTTACAATTGGTGTAGTTATAGCTTTTGCTAAAGGTTCAAGTGATTCAACAATTCCTAGTTTTTGTAATTTATTTTCTTTTATTGTTGATTTATATTGTTTACGTGCTTCAGTAAGTTTTTCTAAAGATTTAAAATAATCATTCATTTTTAAAATAAAAAAATAAAATTTAAGAAATAGGTATTTTTTTAAAACTCTTTCCCTTGCAGGTTTTCTGATATTTACAAATACATAGGCTATTTATATTCATCAGGATTTGCACATTGTCTATTACATTTTTTTAAAATAATTTTTATCCATTCCAATATTCACGTTTTGAATTATTTGAGATACATTTCTTTCATTTAGAGAAAGGAATAAAAACCAGTTGGCATTTTCTTATAAAAGTTCTATCAAGTCCATAAAAAGATTGAGATTGATAAATACAATGACAATTATTATGTCTTCCTTTTTTTTGATCAATTTCACCAACATTAAAATCTGATTGATTTGAAGAAATTGTAGCCTACTGTTATACCTGTTTCTATTTCCATATTTGTTTATTTTTCAATAAAAAAAGTCTATTGGAATATCATTAACTTATTTATCATTTTCATAAATTTGAAACATATTAAAAACATCTGGTTTTGAATATATTCTAAATATTTAAAAAAATTATAAAAAATTTGATTTACTGTTATTGTATAAATTAACAGGGTATCAAAATCTATAAAAAAAAATTTTGTTAACATTTGAAAAAGTGTATACGTGCTTCCTGATCCTGAAAAACTAACAAGACAAAGCAATAAAGGATTTGATGGAAGTACATTATTATGTTTCATCTTCATTTTTTATAAAAAAATTATTTTTATTTTATTTTTTATAAAGAAATAAATAAATCACTACCATTTCTTCAATTTTTTGGGTACAAAAATAAAGCAGAACCTTGTTTTCCAATATCTACCTTATCAGCCAAATAAGTTAAAAGTTCTTTTACTCCTTTCATTGTTTCGTGAGCAAAAATATTTCCAAAATTTTTAAATGTATCTCCAATTTCTTTAAAACCACTTCCAATTTTTTCATTTGGTCCACCAACTTTATAATGAAGAGGTGCTTTCTACAGGTTCAATACCTGAGCGGTCTGCTGGCGCTATTTGTACTTTATCAGCTAAAGAAATTAATACTTATTTTACTGTTTTCTTTGTTTCTTGTATGAAATTTTTTCCAACATTTTTTATTGTATCAATAATTTCTGGAACACTTTCTCCTTGATTTAATTTTAGTGCTTTTCCAAAGTTTTACTGTAGCTTGTTTTTCCATAAATTCATTATGTCTAAGAGATTCTGCTTCTGTTTTATTTGCTGTTTCTTTTGCTTGAGCAGCTTCTACACCTCCAGCTATTCCTCCTGCAACACCTCCTGCTGCACCAATTGCTCCAAAATTAATTGGAAGAAGGGCAAGTAATGGAAGAATACATCCAATTGTTTTTCTTTTTGATTTCTAATTTTTGTTAATATTTTTCTTGAAATATAAACGTTTTTTTCCATTAATTGTAACTGATTTAGGTTTATGTTCTTCGATAATCGCATTTAATTTTTTTCAAGAGTTGCTTCTTTCATTTTTTGATAATAATTTTTTTTACTCAATTCTATTTATTTGATTATTTAGTACTTTAATTATGTTTTCTGTTTCTTCTAAAACTAGACAAAAAGCATCAATTGCATCAGTATTTGATTTTTCAATTATATGAACTGTTATTTGAACACCATTTTTTGTTAGGTTTTCTTCATGAGCTGATACATCAAAACAAAAGATTGGATAATTATTTACAAATTCTGTTGGATTAAATTGGGGATAAACTCCAAATTATTTACAAACTTTTTGATATTCATCATACATTTAAGATGTTTCTCTTGTAGATGTATCAATTGTTAGTGGTTCAATTGGATATCTTCCATTACTATTATTTCCAAGTCTAAGTTGTACTTTTGTAATATGACGTGTTGTATCACCAATCCAAAATTGATCATTATTATTATTCCAAGCAATTGGGAATTGTTTTAAAAGCTACGAAAACAAATCTAGGTGTATTTGTTGAAGAAACAATATTCCAATCATAAGATTGATGGACAGTATTTGTTTTATTAAACGCAATTTTTTTTAGATAATTAAATGAAATGTCTTTTGTCAAAGATTTCAAAAGTCTTGTTTCAACTTCACTCATGGAATAAAAAGTGTTAGTTCTGTTATAAATAGTTTTGCTGAATTACCAACATCATGTCCATGAAAAATTTCTGGATCATTTGTTTGTCTAGAAAGTACTAATTTATATTTAATATTTGTTGTTACTTTCTATCTAAATAACCAAAAAGTGGAGAAAGTTGCCAATCAATAATTGTATAACTATTTCTTTGATCAGCAAAAGCTAATGTCGGATTAAATAAATGATTATGAAGTTCTCTACGGTTTCATCATTCCCTACGTTATCTCATCCTGTATTTTTATCTATTTTATTAACTACATCAGTCATTGATTGAACATTATTAGTTACTGCTCCTAAAACTGCACCTAACTACCGCTCCTAACTACCGATAGGAGCGGTAGTTACTGCTCCTATCCGGTTGCTAGTTCAGCAAGATTTCCAAAAAACACCATCAGCGGTATCATGCATCCATCCTGTGTGTTCATTAAAATCTTTTGGATAAAGAACTGATTTAAGAATATTATCATATTCTCCTGGAATGTGTTTTTAATTGAGTTGTTCCTACATAAATTTGAAAAAAAATTGAACTAAATGAAACAACACGTTATTTTTATAATAAAAAGAAAGAAGATTATATTCCAATTCCTCCATCATCTGGTAGTCAAACAAATTTAAATGGAGGGTTAATAACTTTTCAAATTGAAGAAACTTCTTCTTATCTACTAATGAGAGATGTATTTCTAAGATGTAAATTTAAATTTGGAAATTTACTAGATACAGCAAATTCAGGAGACCTTGTAACGCTTAAAAATAATTTCTTTCCATCTCTTTTTTCTCAAATGGTAAATTTAAATTTGTTTGACTACCAGATGATGGAGGAATTGGAATATAATCTTCTTTCTTTTTATTATAAAAATAATGTGTTGATTCATTTAGTTTAATTTTTTTTCGTTTATTCACTCATTTTTGAGAAAATTTTTCTTTTTACATTTTCACTAATTTGAGGTGATGATTCGTGTTGAAGTAATCTATTTTGATTTTCTCTAAATATTTGAAGATTTCTCAGTTCATTAGATCTTTTAACTGCGTCTGCTGTTGCTTTAGCAGCTCCTGCAGCTGAGCCTATTGCTCCCGCAGCTGCTCCAAATGTATCTTTATTTGCAGAAACAAAATGGTTACACGTCAAAGGGTCACTGCGACAAAACGTCACCAAATCCGTAACTAAAAAAATAAAATTTAATACAAACGTTTGTTTATATATACAGATGTATATCAATATAATTATTAAATGGACAAATAATTAGTCTCCCTAGACGGATGGACATCGAAATCAGTTTTATTTATTATTAAAAAATATTTTTGGTGACCATTTGACGCGGTGACCCTTTGACGTGACCCCAACAAAATTACCTATTGCTGAAAAATAATCTCCAATTTCTCTTCCTTCAAAATTTCCTCCTATTCCTTTTGAAAATCCATCTCCATTAAATCTTTTCTTTCATGTGGAAGTAATGCGGGCATTTTATAAGGAGAAAAATTTTTATTTTTGAAAGCCAAATGTTTTGTAAAGATTGCTGAATATCCCCTCCTTTGTAAAATTTTTTAAATTTGAAATTTATTGAAAATATTAAAAAGGGGGAATTATTAAATTTGGGGAATTATTATATTTTTGAAAAATTGGGTGTTAAAAAAAGGGGGTAATAAAAAAATAAGGCTGATAAAAAATGTATGAATTTTTGGGGAATTTGAAAAAGGTATAAGTAGTCAATAGATGTAACGTTTGGAGTCGGAGAATAGTTTTTTTTACATGATTTATCTCCCGGAGGGAGGGAAAAACACGTTTAAAGAAGGGATAAAACCGAATTTTTAGGTTCCAAAATTTACATCTATTGACTACTTGCGAGTGTTTGTAATAATATTGACCCAGTTAAGTAAATCCCCCGACAAGAAGTTAGGGCGAAATGCTGGACGTAGACTTGAGAACGCTACCAAACAATATTTTCCGTAGATTTGGGTTGAGTTCTAGAGCAGCCTCCGGTGTGCTTAGATAGTCGGCCATTTTCTTCTCTACTTCAGCCACTACACAACGCCGTAATAGACTACTTGAAGGAATCCAAGCCAATAGTGTAAGGGTATCCGATGACTTGATTGCCTGCAGAGCAGATGGGCCTTAATGCTTAAAGGCTCCACTGACTTTAAAATCTAAGTCATTGTATTGTAGTCAAAGATTGTATCCTGATTATTATCCCATTGTATATTATATATTTTTTAGATACCCACGACTGTGTCTGTTGTATTTAGCTCACTTGAACGTCTTAATTAAGAGAGAGGAAGGTGTTGGCGGTTCTGTGCAAGAGAGAACAAAGAGCTCTGGTGCGCTGTACAGTCTTTTATACCACCTCAACTTCCAATAAGAAACAAGCAGAAAATTCTAAACACTCATTGACCAAAAGCATGCTGACGAGAGGTGGGATCACGTGACTCGATAATCAATGATTTTACCGTGAAGGTTTATTAAGAAGTTTACCTTTTTAGGAAACCTAACTCAGGGAATTCCAAAGTCTACTGGGGAACCAAATTTGGAATCACAGACTACGATTTAGTCGAAAACGACCATGTTGAAATGAGCCAATAAGACTACGATTTACGTTTATTAAGTTTTATTTATTTAATATATATATATATTTATTATTAAGTTTCGTTTTTTAGAGGGGTTTCAGAGGAGGTGGGGTACAAGTCTTCCTTCCCTACTACTCAATCTATTATTTGAAATCAAAACAAGCCCCTTGTGGAATAACAAACATAACATTTGTAAACGATGGCTTCTCATACATGGCCACAATTATATCTTCTCAGTAACAACCCACATTGGGTTAACATGGATCCCTAACTGCGAAGAAGCTATGCCAACAGAACACTCACTACGGTGGTAACGAGCAATAGAGTAACACATCATTTACTTTAGCAATACGCAGAGTTGCTCATCACTGCATCACATACCGCCGACCCACCTTGGCTACAATGCAGGTGTACACCAGACAAAAAACTGATGCAGCCATCGCAGAACTTAATTGGCCATCCCTCGAGAAACGTAAATATAGATTAAGACATATACATAGATAGGCTACATAAATATATATGTATAGACACTATAATAGAAAACGGAGAAGAGTACCTTCTAGAGACTACATAGTACTTCATAGTACATAGTACTTTACATAGTTTCTTCTCCCAAATTTGATTTACATTATTTTACTAAATACATATAAAAAGAGGTTCATGGATATTCATGTGTCTCCACTTATTTCAAGACACGTGTAGTCTTTATCAAACGAGACAAACATTTTGGAAGACTTCGAGCTGAATATCTACTTGATTGTTTGATTAGACACTGTAAACAATGAATTTCATGTCTCTTGACTAATCTACCGCTATTAGAAATATTTTTTGACAAAAATTTGTATTAAGTACATACATATAACAAATCTGGATCAGAACAATAACCAGAAAAACTTATCCCTAGAATTAATTTTATATGTTAATTTCCTTTTTTAGTAGGAATTAACCAAAACATAAGTTATAATAACAAATCAATTTTATCGTATAGAACAAGCACAAATTTAAGAGAAATTAATTATATACATTATGGAATCAAATGGTCACGTTGAAACAAAATGTCTGCTATTAACCGAAAAAATAGTAAGTTATAGTACTACAAGATAACATAACTGTTCATGGAAATAGAGTACACTAATCAAAAATAAAAACAATTACATATTACATATCACTGATTATATTATGTATTAAATTACGTATCACGCATGTTAAATATTCGTGTAGTGGATCTAAAGCAGGGAAACATATAAACACGTTATATGACAGTATAATATGCGAATATAAACTAAAAGGATAGCAACAAGCCTGGGAGCGGAATTTTGTAGTGGAAACTTTAAAAAAGTATTAAAAATTCAGTATCTGAAGGATTGAACAGAAACAAACATAGATCAGAGCGATAAAACAAAATTAACTAACGTATTCGAAATGTATTATAAAACAATTAATTTATACAATCAAAACATGCCCGAATAGAGATAATTGATAGAAGTGAGCATCCTAGTCAGCTTCCAGAAAGTAAATAGTTGTATGTTGTATACGCAAATAAGTAGCTGTCAATAAATTAAAAAGTTTGAAATCAAAATTGAAGACATTGAAGATACGGTCACATAGTCATAAATAAAATCATTGCGATAAGAGTATCAACAATAATTTAGCAGTATGCAGTCACCAGTGTATGAGAATGATGTAACCATTTATCATGTAACATTTAATAATATATATGTTGATGACATAAATAATATTAAGAATAAAAAGTAGTGCATAAATTTAGCTCAACAAACAACACATGTCTTTGTAAAAATAGGGGTGAAATTAGCCGATCAACTTTTATTATATAATTAAAATAGGAGCAATAACAGAAGACTTCAAATACAAAGTTAATATTTCTACTTTACTTTTAAATTTTTTATTCAATTTCAACAATTTTTCAGTTGTTTCAAAGTTGTCAACTGTCTGAAAAATATATGAAACATGTATGGCTTAGATACAGAAAAGAAGCATTCATAATAACAATCTCATAATCAAGCGATTAGAATATAATATGCATTAGTAAGTTTATTAAGGAATATAAATATCATGACAATTTCATAAGTTTATTAATCTAACAAAAATCAAGTCTGGCAGATCATGTAGTATTAAATATATGTGATACAGAATTGTTAAATTAGTTTAATATACAAAATCATGTTTAGAATATAATACACGAAAATAGAAAGAAAACAATACACGATTTAATGAAGATAATAATTTTGAATTTTAGGAAATCCTATAAAATGTACTAACACAGTCGTAATCAATGAAATATGTCCCCTGAGTTTAGTAGGTCAAATACATATAGTGACACTATAGAATAACTCAGTAAGGGTTGTATTCTTCTGCTTTAGTCGCTAGCACAATTCGGGTGTTATCAAGCTTCATCAGCAGGCTCAACATAATTGCCAGGGAAGAGGCCAGTTACCCCATTCATGACACCCTCCCACCAGCCGTCGTCGTTCTTCTTTATAACATAGATTAGAGCATTCTCCGGGAAGGTGAGTTCATCGTTCTTGTCTTGAGCATACTCGTACATAGAGTAAACTGTAACAAGTAATATCAATTTAGTTAAAAACTTATTACAGAAATATTCCTGTACATGGTTCATATAATGTAAAGAAATTAAAATGTTCATAAATTTAAATAAAAAATATTTAAAGTAACATTTTAAAATGGTAAATAATCGATAATAATTCAATAATACACCGAATAATGTTTTGCATGCTTGCCGTTCGTGTAGCTCTATAATTTCCTTAAATTAAGAAATTGGCAAATATCAATATTGATAGTTTAGTAATTTAAAACAAGTAATAGAGGTTATTGTGAACAGTTATGGTATATTCTAATTATATTAACAATACACTCTACTGTTTCTAATTATGAATATTTGCTTCACTTCACCTATCAATTCACTAATGCTCGCAAATATTCTAGATTCTAAATAGATTAGTGTTCTCACCCTTCTGGATGTATTGATCCGGGGCCCAAGACTCATCGTCGGGTCCCTTTGTCACTAACGAATCCGTTGGCTGCGGCTGCAGATGCGCTATCCCAGTGCTCTCAGTTGCTGGTTGATAACCACCAGTAGAGTAACCATAGCTAACGGAGGAAGAAGTAGCCCCAGTGTACTGCTGGGGAGGTGGTGGTGGCATCACCATGGCAGCGTCCTCTTGACTCTCAGACAGTTGCTGGTGGAAGGGGGGAGGAGGAAGGCCGGGAGATGTGGCAGGCAGGAAGTCCGGTTGCCGGTTGTAACCACTGTTGTCATGCGAAGGGGGTGGAGGAAGCTCCTGGAAGTCCTATGTTGAAAGGTATAAGAAACGGTGTTCTTAAGCAGACAATATAGTTTGAACCAAAAAATAATAATTATAGCCATCTATATACAATTATTGATATGTGTAATTAAATGAAATAGTAACAATAATCAAAAAGTGTCATTGTTAGTCAACAAATTATTATTTTAATTCTAGCAGAGCAAAACAAAACACATTTAAGTAAACCAAAACCTGCCTATGACAGAATTCCGCTCAATTTATGCACAATGAAGGTAATTACACACGATGTCGAGTGGAAATATATGCCAAAATGTAAACAAATTTCAAGGTCAGCGGGTACTTTGTTATAAGGTAGTCAGATTTCTTTAATGATTAAAATTAATTGCCCCATCCACATTTTTTACGATCCGGTTCATTATGGATAAAAAATACGCCAAAATCTTTCATTGGGTATATCTTTTTAGGGTAGCAATCTATGACAACCAGTTAGTATGATGACTCACAAATATAATATAAATATTTATGTACTACTTACAAATATGTGTAAGTAGTATATAACATTATAAAATTTAATTAGCGGCTAAATACATTATAATCTTATTATTTAATTAAAAATATTGTTTTTAGACCGTTTTTTCAATTTTTGTTTTTAGCCTACAACTTCCGATGTTTACAACTTATGACAACCAAACTTGGAATGATGACTCACATAATCCAAATATTTTATACTACTTTAAGTTTGTTAGTATAAATTTTTTAAATCATTTTTGCATAGTAAAATAAAATTATTGGGCCAATTGAGAATAGCTATTAGCTAGTGTCCATTTTTTGAAAATCATTTGAAATTTAACGAAGTTATAGACATTTTAGTGATTTACAGCTGATTAAATAAAAAATGTTATATATTAGAATAAATTAAATAGATAGATTAGCAGAATAGCTATAAGTCTACTTATTTTTTAAAAAATCGGTTGAAATTTGAGTTGTAGACATTTTACCATTGTGGTGTATTATTATGGCCATATATTGCACGATGATTTCAAAGAGGATTCTGACGTTCGCTCAGGTTGATTTTGCTATTTACAGATGGATTTCGATGAGAATCAATAAAGAACAATTTTTGTGAATCCAATATTTTATTAAAGTTACACAGTAGTACTTCATTATATAAAGTTTGAGATGAATATGTACTTTAATATAATGGATACATTTTATATTATATGTGTCAATGTCATCATCATCATTATAACCAGTATGTTAGATATTAATTGAGTCCAATGCATTACGCACTCTGCTGTCAAAAATATACCAAAATCGTTTAATACTCTCTCGTATAGCTGAATTATAGGTGACAAAAGAGTATTTTCTTGAATTTTTTAGACTTGCATTGCTTTTTCAACTTTTAAATAATTAAATAGTTCAATATAATTATTCCTTTTGTCTTGTACTTTGTGTTTCAACTGCTGCAGCGTCGACTCTTTCTCTTCCTCCTCGTCGTCCACAATCTCCTCCATCAATTTTATTGATGTTTCCTGCTCGTTGTCGGACCGTATTGATTCCTCGTCCGTCACTGATTGATTTGAGTTTGATTTCTTGTTCGACATCTTGTGTTGATTGATATCCATTCAGTAGAGCAACTTTCGGAATTTTTTTCGTCGGTATCTGTGCAAAATTAGTTCAAATTGTCTCTTCAGTTTTATAGGTAATTGATTTCTTGATGATTATTTCCGTAGTAGTAAAAACTCGTTTGTGTTAAATGGTAGAAGAGTCGACAGTAACAATATATCCTTGATCGAAGTAAGCTCTCGTGCGTTAAACAGTACCTTATGTACACGCAGTAAGTGCGCAGGAATTCGATCAATAGCCTTTTTACATATAGGACAATTATTTTTTATGATTGAAACTTTAACATACATAAGTTATGTTTATCAACTATCTAGTTGGTTGTATTTAGTGTACATTTTTTGGATAATCTTATCTGATTATGAGTTATCTGTTCTAGATATTCTCATACAAAGCCTGTTTCGTTTTATATTGTCTTAATTGATTCCGATTGGTCATATATGTGAATTTTCACGAAATTATTGTGAAATGTAATCATTATGTGTGTTGGTGGGTAGGGGGTAGAGTGGCGGGTAGGGGG
>JAUZND010002459.1:0-12840 GCA_034780555.1 Coelogynopora nodosa
ATCTAGGCATGTGGTACAGAAAATGAATTTAGATCTAGGCATGTGGTACAGAAAATGAATTTAGATCTAGGCATGTGGTACAGAAAATGGATTTAGATCTAGGCATGTGGTACAGAAAATGGATTTAGATCTAGGCATGTGGTACAGAAAATGAATTTAGATCTAGGCATGTGGTACAGAAAATGAATTTAGATCTAGGCATGTGATACAGAAAATGAATTTAGATCTAGGCATGTGGTACAGAAAATGTCGGTACATTTTGAACAGTAAACGGTCAAAAACCGGGGGTGAATTTTAACCCCCCCCCCCCCTCCCCTCCCCTTAATGATTATAAGGTTTATACAGCTAAAAGAAATAATTTTATAAAATTAAATAAAACATGTAGCCTATAATATGTGTTGCCGAAATTTTCTAATAATGATAAAAAGAACGAGTTTCTACATTAGTAGTCACAAGGATGTTAAATGTGTTGATAATTATATTTTTAAATATTATAAAGTTTGTACAAAAATAATGTTTGAAATGAAATATAAAGTACAACAAAAACTATTATATAATTAAATGCACAAAAAGTAAACATTTTCTCAATGTACTTCTGACCCAATTCTATGAAAATTATTCATAATATTTCAATTCTGAATGACGGAGTAAAATAATAAATCGCTTTGATTTTTTGTCAATACTTCAGATGTAGTTCCCATTGAGGGAAAATTGAGAAGATACTCAATGAGATTTGTCAGCAGACTTAATATTTCTAGATGACATTTATTTTCAAGTATAGAGCTCTTAATACTTTTCGTAATAAAATATCTATATATGTCGAAAGTTTCTTTTCATTTATATTTTATTATTTCTGATTTATCTCTTTTCTTTCTATCTGGTGAGCTGTTTTGCCTGATGGTTCCAATTAATTCTTTTGTGATTAACACAAAGCACCTGTTTCGGGAATTCTGTTTTAAAAAGATGATATAGAGACAATTATTTTTTATTTTGACTAATGTCTCTTTTTGTTAGTTTTAACTGTTACCCGTAATATGAAATTTTAAAATATATGTAGCTGACAATATTTTGTTCGATCCTCTTCAAATATTAATAAATTTTGTTTATCTTTATTATTATTTTAACATTATTATTAATATTTAACGTTTATTGAAAAGGTAAAAGACTGTATGTAATGGAAATGGGTACGATATTTTAGGGAGGCAAAATAGAATTATTTGTTTCAGTTGCATCTTAATGATAAACAAATACAAATATACCTACTTAAGTATAAGTGATATAATGAAAGGGGTGCAAGAGTTGACAGCGATGGCCCAAATTTATAAGTTTATGAACACAAAGCAGAAAATAGAAACTGGAAAAGATGTAGTGCATTTTTGGTATCTGCAAGTAGGACATTCAGCGAATGAAAACAGGAGAAACTTATAAATAGAAAAGTGTTATCGGGGTTATATTGTGATTGAGAGGAGGATTAAGATCCGCTTCAGCATTTAGTAATAATCTGATTGATATACGACGTGTTGAGACGCCTCTTGAAATGCGTTATATAGTTGCAATCAACGCAATAAATAATTCAATAGGTGTGTTGTTGGACATCGCATTGTCCAGTGGCCTTTGTAAATTGGAAGAATTAAGTCCCATGAAGACAGGGCTAGAGAAGTTCATGATTCATTTAGTTTTGAGAATGGATTTTGGTGAGAATGTAAAAACTTAATGAGACGGTGACATGAACTTACTTGAACCGAAAACCTAATTATAAGATGATGTATTATACTAAAAGTAATGTATAAATACTTCCTGAAATTTTTTTAAACCATTTAACATTATGATTATATTTAAGAGTCATGCATACTGACTATTAACTTCTTATACCAAATATTGAAAACACAATTTCAAAAACAATACTCTATTTCAACCAAGTGAAAAACATTGAACACTTTTAATCGCGTATTATTTAATAGTTTCAAATTGGCTCTGTTATTTGTAACACTTCAAACTGTATCATAAATGCTTTAGTTACAATATATCAAAAGTAAGAACTTAATATGTTATATTAAAAATCTTGAAGTGCTACAAATATTACAGTAAGAATTCAGTTTATCAGCCTCTATATGGCCATACCAAAATCAAGTTTAATAAATCAATATATCGCCATGTTTAATATTTTCACTGCTCTACTCTCGTATGATGATTGTCTTTCTGTAACGTTACATACACTGATGTCACGGTTCTGAAAGTATAGAAATCGAAGAGATATAAAACATATATTTTAACTTCTATTTTTTTATTAGTATTATAATAATCATATTGAAAATTCGTATTGAGAGTCATATTGAAAAAGTCGTATTGATAGTCATATTGAATAAGTGAAGTAATATTGAAAAAATAAACAGTTATATGATGTATATATATATATATATGATATAGATCTTATAACATATAGATATAATATATGGATTCAAATAACAATTACATACTTGTATAATATGGTGTTAGTAAATTTCTAAAATTCTACTTTTAAAAGTAGATAAATTTCCTTGGAAACACTAAGTTATCTTATCTGTCAGAACAAATAGGCATAATTGATTTTTAAATTAAATATTGTCTGTAAAGACGTATATAGAAAGATAGTGCTTTATAGAGTTGTTTATCAAAGGTTTTTTTTTGACAAACAAATGAAGCTGCGACTTTTGTCTTAGAAGTAGGAACCAAAAGGTCAGAAAATAAAGATTTATTTATTGAGAACAATAACAAACATTTGTAGTATCCCTTGCCCAATTGATTGAATTAATATTAGTAATGTCACGAAAATACATATTATTTAATAATGTATAAAATGCGATTCTATTTTTAATATTTTCATTTGACGTTCTCAAGAAATAGAATGAAACCCTTTTAGAAGCAGGAAGAGAACATTGGAAATGCTTGACTGACTTAACATTTGCTGCCCTCTATTATAAAGTAAATTATATATCCTAAATTCTCCGGTTTGCACCGATATCGGATAATAACATGTAATCACAACAAAGAATATTTGTTGAATTTGAAAGCAAACAAAATAACTTAGTTCTTAATTCAATGCAGGTTTTAGAACGTATTCGAAATGGTAAAATGATTGCATATGCTATTTACAGAGTACTGAAACCTACCTGGATTAGGGACATAGTTTTAAACTCCACTTTATAATATTTTGAAACCACTCTTGTGTCGTACGCAAAATCCTAATGTAACATATAGCACTACCACAATTCTGACATGTGTCCATTTTGCATAGCTTTTAAATATATTATAATAGTTAAAAAAGCAATAATTCATTAATGCAGATACAGCATAATTCACAATGCAAAACCATACAAAGAAAATTATACTACAGGTTGCATCAGAAGTAATCATTGTAGAATTGATGAAAAACAGATATAATTTAGTAAAATGAACATTTCCTAGTTTGTTTGTTGCAGTAATAACTACATTTCGTTGGTTCTTTACACCCTTATATATGTCACACTATAAAATAATTCTAAAGTAAAATAAAATAAAAATAATATAATTCTAGATTGATAGAACTTGTGGGATAATAGAAACGGGATAATAATAGCAGGATAATACTAGCGGGAGAATTCAAACGGGATATAATACTAGCGAGAGAATTCAAACGGGATAATACTAGCGGAATAATTCAAACGGTATAATAGAAGCGGGATAATTCAAACGGGATAATAGAAGCGGGATAATACTAGCGGGATAATAGAAGCGGGATAATACTAGCGGGATAATTCAAACGGGATAATACTAGCGGGATAATACTAGCGGGATAATACTAGCGGGATAATACTAGCTGGATAATGTGTACTTCGAAAAAGCACAACATTTTTATTAATTTTTCAACTAGTATAGTTTTTAAAATTTTAATTACATCACAGTTGATGCCTGGAAATAAAATGAATTTCAAATAAATCTTTAGATCAATCGATTATATATTATTTTAGAAGGTCATGTATAAATGTTATGACATTAAAATAGCTTGGAAAAATACCTCATGAAAACGATAATAAAATAAAACGCTCCTAGAAAGGAAGATTTATAAGCAAGATATTATTAAACTTATTTTCATTCT
This sequence comes from Coelogynopora nodosa, assembly GCA_034780555.1. Taxonomy (NCBI): domain Eukaryota; kingdom Metazoa; phylum Platyhelminthes; order Proseriata; family Coelogynoporidae; genus Coelogynopora; species Coelogynopora nodosa. The sequence continues at coordinate 4,115 of JAUZND010002459.1, forward strand.
AACATCGCGTAACACACATTTTAAAGACTTATTTCATTTATTGTATATAATATTTTTAAATAAGAATATAATGGTTTACTTCTTAAAATTAAACTTCTTGTTTCAATAGGTTTTTTTTTAAATAAGATTTATTTTTCGTTGTAACTACATACATTTACTGTTAATAGAATTCTATATTGATACAATTGATACTCTGATTTCTTCAGAAATGTATCAATATGTAGTAATTATTATCAGTATAAGATTAATTCTACTTTTTAACGTAGAATAATAATTTATCATAGATGATAATATTGTTCATATACCACATTTAGTCAAACTGTTCTTTATATTCGTAATGTTTAAACAGGAATTCAAGCAATCATTTATTGTTTATCTCGTGCAGTGGCCTTTTATGTTGTCTCTTATCATTGTAGCCTAGCAGCCATGAACTTGACTACAGTCGTCAACCTCACAGCGATCAATGCAAACGTCTCTCAAGACAACGCCGGCCCAGTCGGGATCATACATCAAGGCTTCAAGACAACCTATACCCTTGCCTTGGCCCACTTGTTGGTCATCGGTCTCATAGGCAACACGGTCGTCATCTACGTGGTACTGCGATTTGCAACCATGCAAACAGTTACTAACATACACCTGCTGTCGCTGGCTGTGGCGGATATTCTCTATCTCCTCTCAATGCCCTTCTTTCTCACCATCATCAATATGGAAATATTTATATTTGGCACAGTCGGCTGCAAGATCTATATGATGCTGAGCGGGGTCAACTGGTTTGCAGGTACCTATTCTCTCACGGTAATGAGCGTCGATCGATACCTTGCCGTCGTGCATCCAATAAAATCGCAGTCAATTCGAACGCCAAAAATAGCCGTTTTGCTGGTGATGTCTATGTGGATAGTGTGCTTCATAGTAATGCTACCCGTGCTCATGTACTCCGACGTCACCAAGTCAAGCAATTACAACATTACAATCTGTAACATAATGTGGCAGGGCACTCAGGGTTCGTATGCCTTTATTCTCTACTCTTTCTTCCTAGGATTTCTTCTCCCAGTTGTGGCCATCTCCTTCTTCTACACGATGGTTATTCATCGTCTTCGCACAGTGGGCCCGAAGAACAAGTCCAAAGAACGGCGCGACTCGCATAAGCGAATCACCCGCCTAGTACTTGCCATAATCATTGTCTACGTTGTTCTCTGGCTGCCTTATTGGACTCAGCAGATCCTGCTGGTGACATGGCCCAGTGAAAAGCGGCCCAACCTGCTCAGTAACATTTATCTTGCCCTTACCTGTCAACTCTTTGGCTACCTCAACTGCACCATCAATCCCTTCCTCTACGCCTTCATGTCCCAGAACTTTCGAGCAATGTTTAAGCAACTCTGCGACTGCCGCGATAAGGGCGGCACACAGATTCCGGCTGGCGATGATATCAGGCTGCCAAGGAAGAAGTGCCCCTCACCTAAGTGGGACAAAGAATCTGAGCTGGCCACGGTGAAATTGGACGACACCAGGAGTCCGCTGTTGATTGAAAAGACGGACTTTGACGAGGAGTCACCAACCGTAGTCGTTATTGAGCGTCACTGCTCAGCTGCTCCGGTAAATGGAATTCAGGAAACCGATTTTATTGACAGTTGAAATTAATTAATGACATTATTTCATTGAAATTATACTTTGTTAGATAGTATATCGCATTTATTTAACCAAATATCAGATTTATACATATCTATATATACATTATATAACTATATAGTTTCAATGGATTAAATTAGGCCCCTTGCACTAATCGTATTTTACAATTAATGTCAACAGAAAATCACCCTCCATATATAAATGTACGTTCATTGAATACGCCTGATAAAACAGTGGGTCCATCTATAATGGTTAAATAGGTATGGTTTGATATGCATATTTTTAAATATTTTTATATTAGGCAATCGACTGACAATATGTAAACGTTAATAATATAAATCAATATTCCATGTAACAATATATGGTTTGAATGACAACATAAATTAATTTCTGAAAAACTCAAACTCTCATGTAGTGAATTCTGAACATGTCTGATGAATGACTCATTGTAATATGCCATCCATCCAAATGTATATCAGAATAATATATTCCGCCATCCGCCAGGTCTTTGAAAACATAAAAATTAGGCGAAATCAAAATGAATCCTCGGCTGAGCTATCGTTGAATGGCTGATTGAAATAATTATTTAAGAATTATTTAATTATATTTTCTTGAATACCTTTATATTATAGTCACATAGTCCTGACCTATATCAGCATTCTCTGCTAAACGATTAATCCTTATTTTAATACGATTAATATTTAATTAATAAGGTGTATTAAATAAATCATTACTGTGAAAAAGGACCACGTAGTATATACCGAAAAATAAAATTAACTAATTCACAAATTGCATTAATAATAATTACATTTTGCCATGTTTTATATTTTGTAAATTTGAATTTATTAAACAAATCATTAATCAAATCAAATTAATATCCAGGAAAAACATATCATATACAGTATTAAACTAGAAGTGTAGCATGGCAAATAATTTTAACATATTGTATATAAAAAATATAATCAATCAGCTATATTATCTAAAATTAATATAGTCCGAAAATTGTCTGTTTCAATATTTCGTCCGTTTTTATTATATAAAAGCTCTTCTTATATATTGCCATACTGATTTAAAATTTAATTATAAAGATGTAAGAATCTTGACGATTAACAACATATTTTGGATGGAATTTTGCGGGAATAATAAGAGATTGCATCTCATCTGAAAATATTTCTTATATTTTATTTACTCTAATTACTATTCACATAATTCTTTGTGTTAAAATATGTTGCCACTGTGTGAAAATACTACTTTTGGCGGTTTATTGTTAATATTTGACACGTTAATGTTGTACAATTGTTTTATTTTATACTTTTATTGTTGTACGTACTTTACATACCTACCCAAAGTGATGTCAAAGATGATGCTCCCAAATAATGAGTTCGGAAAGATTGTAGTTTGATTCAAAAGACTTAGAGTATACAAAAGAAAAATATTTCAAATGTACATTTTACAATTTGACAAAACAATAACAACAATATCAAATAATTCCACAAAATCGAAAGGAGATTTGTACATAAATCTCTTCACAAATTTCATTCCATAAAAAAGCTTCCATTTCTGTGATTTGTCCAAAAGTTAAATAATGTACCTACACGTAGCTACGAGTATAGCACTGTTTAGACTGAGTCTCATTTGTAAATTTATACTCAACTATAGAACTCAACTGATATTCATTCAATTACAAAAAATAGATTAAATGAACCCCCTTTGATTGTCCAATAAAAATAGTTACATTTATTTATCTATGACTACAAAACATTAACTAAATAATGACGTTTAATGCCGATAAGTTAAGCATAATTATGAAGAGTCAAATTTACAGTACTAATGAGGATATCATATTTATACATTTCTTTAATAACATTTAATTCACATTTGAAACATGTCTTACACTAACCATAATGTATATGTAGTGCAGCGCTAAAGTGCATTTAAACCAATTAATGTAGTACTGTAGAAAAATCCATGACAATGTGTACTGTAATTGGGAAGTTTTGTAAAAGTTAATTATCAACATTTTGAAAGAGAGATATTTAAAACCCAGGTTTCTTTGATGTTAGGCTTTAAGTTAATACGGTTTTTGTATTTTAAATGCTGATAGAAATATGTACGTAATAAAAATGTCATATATGTTATCCGCAAAAATATGTGAATTACACTGTACATTTAAACGTATAATGTAAATGTAAAAAACGAATTGCACACTCATTGCAGTTAGATAAACGAAAAGGAACATCACTAGTTTATATATCAATGAACGTGTCATATTTACACAAGTTTGGGTAGGCGGACAGGTATATATACGTATTTTTAATGGACACGCCGCACGATCTTTTATGTTTGCACGAGTGAAATTACTAGTATAAAATGTTTTCACAGGCGAGAGAAAGCAATTACAAGCATCACACATATTACACAATACGTTCCCTTGTTTCCCTTCTTTAAAAGGTTAAATTCTTGTGTTTCCCCACTTGTTTCATTGTCAAGGGGAGGTAACAACAACTGTTGTATGTCAATATGTTATATGTATAACGTTGTGGGTATTCAACTAGTTTGAAAGGGCCTTTAATGTCTACGAGATATTGTATCACAAAATATAAAAATATATTTTTTACAATTAGAATATTTATGTTTTACTTGAAGAGTTTCAACTTTTCTTTTGTTTGTGATGAAAATAAAGCGTTACATTTTGTCATTTGCATTTGATTTCCTGTTTCGCATTTGTTTTTAATGGGACTTAGAGCGCGATTTTACATATTTGAATTAAACAAACAAGTGCAATAAATAAACAAAGAAGCACTTTTAAAACAAAACGATTAAACTTGATTGAATTCTGTTAGAAAGAAAAAAAACTAAAATATTTATTTGTTTTTAGAATTCAATGTTTACGATTATACCTATAAAAGAGTTCAACTTCAAAAAATATATATTATAATTGAAAAATGTACACATATAATCAAATAATTTAATCTACGGGTATAGAAAAAATTATAAATATTCCAATACGCTGAATTTAAGAATATAGGAATAGATTCTGTTTTACTTCAAAATATTCAGATTTATTTATCCATACTTTAAAGTTGGATATTTTCAACCGCTCGTTGACCACCGGGTAAAAATACATGGGTCCTGGACTATATACGAAAGACCAACAATAGCTTGAGCTACAATACGTACATAATTGGAATTAATGTCACAAACATTAATTATAATATGGTTCACACGATCAGAGGCATTCCATTTGAGATTTTTCATGAGGACACTCGAGGTTCCTCACAAAAAGGACCTGAAAAAGTTACAAAAAGTGACACGTTTACTTATTTGAATTTTTGAATAAACAATTCTTTTTTAACATTAATTTTTAAGTATATAAATACAATAATATTATAATTTTACAAATGTTACAAAAATTAATGAAACATTTAACGAAATTATATTCGGTTGACGTCAATGATAGTTAAATCATTTTGTCATAAATAAACCTTAAAATCTTCTTCAATTCTTGTTTTTGACAAATGCTCCACTTTTTACACCTCTCAATTAGTATATTGATCAATTTGTAATTATTTAAAAAAATAAGTTTTCTCAAAAAATAACCCTCAGATGGTTACAAAATGTATCCATTACGTCAATATGTGAATTTTTATAATTAAGCCAACTTAAAAGGACTAGATTTACATTACTGTGTAAAAGGCGTGTAAATTACACAAAAATGTATATTGTCAAGAATAGCATTTGACACTTTTGACATTTGGACTAATACACAGAATAGCATTTTGTTGACATTTGGACTAATACACATAATAGCATTTTGACACTTTTGACATTTTGACTAATACACATAATAGCATTTTGACACTTTTGACATTTGGACTAATACACATAATAGCATTTTGACACTCTTGACATTTGGACTAATACACATAATAGCATTTTGACACTTTCGACAGTTGGACTAATACACATAATAGCATTTTGACACTTTTGACAGTTGGACTAATACACATAATAGCATTTTGACACTTTTGACAGTTGGACTAATACACATAATAGCATTATTTAACATTGCATGTTTAACGTACCAGAAAATCTTTTACTAAAAATTAATTACATACTTTTACCAAGCAGAAAAAATGGAGTTACATTAATTTAATTTTATGACTAAATAAAGCTTTTTGAAAATTTAAAACACTTATGATCAAATATTTTTTAAATGAAAATTTTTAAAACAAATATTTTTCAGAATAAAGCAAAAGCCCTTTTTTGGGTCAATTAGCAAAATAATTTAGCCCAAAATTGCACAACATCAACTCTATCACTGATAATTCTTTTGTAGGATTGAAATATAAACAAAATATATATGCATAAATTCCTATAAAAATATGATATATATTTACACATCGTCTTCGAATAGTGACAACTTGATCATGTTTAAAGAGCACAATTGGGAGATATCGAGAGGTTTCACCAAGATTCTGGCACCTGATTATCCATATGAGTTTGCAAATGGTATTAACTGGTGTCATAATAAATAGAATTGGATATGTTTAGCACTTTAAAAGACAAAAGTACAAGTGGACATTTACTAGAAAAATTTTTGCTGTTAGTTCCATATAACGTTACCAGGTAAAAATAAGAAACAATATAATACTCATGCCTACGTTCACTGTAATAATATATGTTATGTCCAACTCTTCCAGATGGCGATGTTCATGCCGGCCTGAAGAAAGTAGAACTCGAAAAGTCGCAAACAATTTTTTTTTTTTTTAATTTTCAAGATTGTATTCTCTTTAATTAGACTATACGGGAACATTTCATTTATAATCAAACTAAATTATCAAATGCATTTATAGTTACATTTATAGATATTTAAATTTTCTTAGAAGAATATTTCTTAGAAGAAAAGCATACAAATACATACACAAGTCAAAAAATAGAAAAGCTAACATAAAATTGAAACGGAGAAACGCATATCAGTATTAACACATACATTTGATAAAATTATAAGAAATGAAACATAATACGTGGTTGAAAAGGGGAAGGCACAATCTTTACATACTTAAAATAAAATACTTATCATACTTAAATGTAGATACTTAAACATACTTCAAATACTTAATATACTGAAAGGTAGATACTTAAATATACTTCACATATTTAAATATAGATATTGAAATTGTTAGTTTGCCATTTTATTTTGGTAAGTCTCAATTTCACAGTTTAAATTTTGTCGGTGAAACATTTATAGAATTGAGTGGAATTTAAAATTTAAAAATTTAAAACTATAAAATTAAATAGTTTTTTAAAATAAATAAATAAGTTTCTGTCTATGTTAAGTATCATTTATAAACAAATTTCACAAAAATGTTTTTAGTTACACAAATACAATGACATTTGAATAATCAGAAAGTTCGTATGAATATATTTGAAACCACAACAAGCAGTAATTATTGGAATAAATTATGTAGAACACAGCAGGAAACAGAAAGCAGTGACTCTGCTAAAATATTAATTTATTGCATCCAGACTTCATTACCATCTATTGTTCAAAGTGTGTTCATGTCTAATTCCATTCTGCAAAGAATCATACATGTATATAATTTAGTCAATTATTTATTAATTTAATTATAGACTTATTTTCAAATTCATGTACACATATATAACAAAAACCTTCCATTTGATAGAAATCTGTACACATTTCAGACTACCAATGATAATAAATCAATGGTTCGGATAAGTCATGAACTGTCATAAAACTTTTAACAGCATGTCATAATTAAAGAGTAAAATTACTTAAAGTATTTAAGCTGTTATGGGGTCCATAATGTCAAACATTAATAGAACTAAATGGCAACAGTTTGCAACCAGACAAAAAATAACAATTAAGAATGAAGGGTGACTATACAATACAACCCTTCTGATATTGACAATAAATTGATTTACAGTCCTCGAAATTAGAAATATTATCAATTTAAATTTGAACATTTGAATATTATGTCTTTCATAAATTAGATTTTGTTTTAATGAAGTTCGTCTGCCCTTGAAATGACGCTTTTTCAATTGCGACTATTTTCTCTCAGGTTGAGCGTTCGATTTATTGCAGATTTAAAATTGATTCTCTGTCAATGTTCTCAGATGAAAATAAAGTCTTCCAGATTAATTGTAGCAATGTTCCATAATGGATACACATATTTTCCTGTTGAAATTAAAACATTTTAACGCATAATCAATATCACCGGGAATGTTTTCATATGTTGGTCAAATTGTTTTATGTAGACATTTTTGGAGATTTAAGAATATTTACTTTTATAAAAATTGCGTCAATACTTAAAAAATAATTTCGTCCATTTTTCCGATCATTATAATATAACATTTTACTAAATCTAAAAGCCAAACTTAGTCTACTAAATTATTACAACAAGAAAAAATGAAACATAGTCTGTAAACTTATAAATTTAATTAAATTCTCTATTCATCATAAATTTATTTCAACTAAAAACGAGTTTCCATTTTCATACAAACCTGCAATAGAAGCAATTTCTGCTGACCACCCCAGTACAGGTGTAGTTATTACAGGAAATATACAATTTAAAAACATATAAATTGCAATGATTATGGTAACTATGGCAACTATGCTATCATATCCGTTATGTTTAGTATTCTTTAATGACACTCTCTGGATGAATGTTTAAAAATTATGTCTAACATAACCAACAAATCTGCAATGGATTTAAAACAGCTAAAACAGTACTTAATAACACGAAAATTGTGTTTCTTTGTAATAGAAAGGCGTCACTTCAGAGTCATTTATGAGTCCCTTATGAGTCACTTCTGAGTCACTTCTGAGTCACTTCAGAGTCACTTTTGAGTCACTTTTGAGTCACTTATGAGTCACTTCTGAGTCACTTCTGAGTCACTTCAGAGTCACTTCTGAGTCACTTCAGAGTCACTTCTGAGTCACTTCTGAGTCACTTCTGAATCACTTCTGAATCACTTCCAGCCGGTATTTATCCATTTTGGCCATTTTGATTCCATCTGATGTTACTCGAATGCGCTACAGATAATTGATGACAGAACATGTAGGTTCTTTCCCCCCA
>JAUZND010002460.1:0-12839 GCA_034780555.1 Coelogynopora nodosa
CTTTCGTCGTGAATTTCGGCTGTGTGATGTTGGCGTGACATCAAAACAACAAGTCGACCTTTCTTTGGAACATATGATACGAGTGTGGTATCACGTTGGAATGCAAACGTCGTTGAATATTCCTCTTTAAGTTATCTCTTAAGTTTTAAAATTACAGTTAAATAAATTGTTTAATTTTTACAAATTGCATACTTTAAGAATAATTTCTTTTTGTGTGTTACATCAATTGAAAAAGGCTTCATTGCCGAAATCGCTGTTGAATTTTTATAAATATTCCTTTCTTATATCGACTGTTTTTACTTTATATATATAAATAATTGGCATGTCAAATGAATTTTTTTGACAAAATATACTTCTATTAAATATAAGATACCTATAAATTAACTAATACTACTGATTAATTCTCTATTTTTAAGGGCGTATCAAGCTGTACGGCTTTCGCTATACCTTCCATTGGATAAGTCACTTTCAGAAATAATGACTAAAGGGATAATGTGGGGCATCTACAAACATGCTGATCATGCATCGGCACAGCTCTCCATATAAAGAAGATAGATATAAAATGCCATTTTTCTTAAATATATGGCCGGAACTTTCTGAAGTAGCTTGCTATGCATCTGATTTTATAGACAATTGGTCTCAAATAATAGGCCTATATACTGCATAGTAGAATTGACACATTGCTATAATTCTTTAAAAAATATATTTATATATCTAATAGTAAATAATTAACTTTTTCAGCTGACTACAAAGCACCAATGACAGTTCTAACTAAACATCTTTTATCCATATTTAGACGTAGGCTATTACAATTAAAAACAGATTTACATATTTGCTGCCACAGCCCGTTATGCCTTCATCTAAAGCTGTAGGCACTATACAATTACTTGGAAGTTTCACACCAACAGCTGATGGCCTGACAACACACCTGACTGCAACACGGACACTGATTTATTTCGGAATCTATACGTATTTACATAGTAACTGTTGACCATGTTCAAACTTCGAAATACAAACTTCTTCCTTCTTCAATTCCAACTTACTCGCATTGGAAAGGAAAACTTTCCGGCATCCAGCGCCAATTGATGAATCTCAAGATATCTTAAACCTCATCCTCTAACTATCAAGCCTTATAATTGCATGACTGCGGGGCTATTGGCTACAATTGGAGAAGTAATTTTAAGCCTAAATTAGGATCTTGATGAGTCCCACAGACTAAGAATGACGAACCATCAATAAAAATATACTATTATTGAATTAATATATTTTAATCTAGATAATACGTTTTAAAAGTACAACTTACACCATAGTTAAAATGTTTACTTTTGAATACTGTAATTGTTTTATACTGATATGCCTTTATCTAATTATTTTCATTTTTAAAGGATTGATAAAAAACAGCTGTTTCATATATTTATAGGTGTACATTAATATTGATTATCAAATATGTTGATGAACCTTAGCGAAATGCAAATAACGTTCGCTATATAAATTTTATTATATCATGACAAAATATTACGCAAAAGCTAATTGCGTATAATTATAGATTTTTTTAAAATATTTTTCATTTTTGTTGTTAATTCAACAACAGAATCAATGAAATAATTAGTTATATTGTGAAAAATGTTTATATGCCTTTTTTGCCTTTTTAAGAATTTTAATAAAATATTATATTTGACTTATATTACATTTTAAAAATCAAAATAATATATAATTTAACAAAAATAATAATTCTTAACCAATATCTCTTAAATACATTTAATTAGGCTACATGTAACACGTTAAATTATTTGTTAATATGTTACATAATTTCACATTCTCTGATATCTACGTTTATTCTGTGGATCATACCACATATATTGTGCAACAAACAAACTTGGTTAATATGCTGAAAGTAATCTGAAAAAAATATATTATATACCTAATAATATATCTATATATAAAAATGTTGGGTTGGGAATTAAAACATATAGCTATATACGTAGTATATGGAACATGTTATCACTGACCATTAAATTATGATGATATATATGATACTTAGCAAAAACAAGGAACGGTTTAGATTAAAAAAAATTAAACGTTAAACCAAAAATGTACATAATTTCCCTCACCGAATTACTTTATTATGTTATTATAAATAAAATGGACAATTTTTTCAAAACTCTTACGAAAAGGGTTAAATATTGAATTACCGACAACACTAACTTGTTATTCGATTTGTTATCACTAAAATATGCATAAACAATAAAACAAAATTGAAAATAACTTTATCAATGATCACTTCGTTCATCAAACAGTTTAATTGTAGATTAATTATATTTTATTACAATAAAATTGTCCGTTATAAGTAATTGCATTTGATAAATTAACTTAGTAATTACAATCACGATTAATGTATTTATTGTTAAATTTACATGTTACTAATTATAACTACGGGTAGAATATACATGTAAATCAAATAATTCTAATTATTGATTATTTCACAGCTAAACTTTAGTCCATTTGATTCGAAGATATATAATTGTTTATCTATGTTAATGAACTTTAATGAATATTAATGTTTTATTATAGTACTACTAATTATAACTCTATGATTTGATTATTATAGCAATGCTGTTAACTGATAATCTAGGTGTATAGTAGTTATATTTTAAATCTATGTATATTACAAACAAATCAAAGCAGATTTGAAAAATATTAATGTAATTTACAAACTAAAAACAACTATAAAAATATGTGACTAAATCTCAATGACTTTTATTAGTGACAGTAGGACTTTTAAGGAATGAAATGAAAACATTTTAGTCGATCATCTTTAGACCAGTGTGGGTTGGTATTTATAAGTGTTACTTTCATGTCATTTTAATGATGGCCTTGATGTTACGAGTCTTGCCGCGTTGGGTCATCCTTATGTCAGAGTTATGGTAATTAATTCTGTCGGAAATTGAATGTTTTGTTTCACCTATGCATAATTTATTAAATTTTACACAGGTGATTGCATATATACAGTTCTTGGTAGTAAAATCACCTGTGTTTTTTATTTTAAAATTACGCTTTGACAATTTATTTGTAATATTACCAGTTTCTTAAAAAATAGGCATGTTTTACATCTATATATTTTAAATGTAAAGAGTATACGCATAATGCACATACAATATAACACATTTTAAAAATCTTTATAAAACATCAATTTTTTTAAAATAATAAAATCGATAATAGAATTTTGCTGAAATTATAATTTTTATGATTGAAAGTTACGTTTATAAAATGATAAGTTATCCATATACAATACCATTATCTGTAAAGCAAACATTTATTGACATAAATGAAACCCCTGTAAAATTTAGTTTAAATAATTATGAATGTTCTTCGATTATTCTGATTTATATAAAATATAACCACGAATAAATATTAACTTGATTTTATTTTCCGTAAAAATTGTGGTGGCTAATAAGCACACACATTGGATTATATTACGACGCTATAATTTTGTTAGAATACCATATTATACTATCGTATTATTTTCAGTCTCTAAACTTTACAAAAAAATAAATAAACGGACAATACCTGGTGAGTGCGCTCAAATATATATAGAAGCGCGTTAATTCACTCAGTAATTTAGTTCCAGAAAATTGCATCTAATCTGAATTTCAAATTTATGGAAGAATTTAATTGATACATCTGTTCAGAAAAGATTGGTCTAATTTATAATATCAGTATAGTCAGTAGTGTTAAACAAAGAAGAAGTAGTATGCACACACCTTGGATTCCTGGTCTATCCTCCAATCAAGATCCTTCCTTTGTCGGATCAGGCTATCTCTCTCCTCGTCTAGCATGGACACCATGTGCGCTGTAATTTCCCCAAAGTCGGTGTGAAGTGTGTTTGCACGTACCGATCGTTGTACTGAAGGTATACACAGAATATAATTAATAAATTCCAGGAGGACGCAGACCTTATATATATCATGGATCCTTTATATGGCTCATAAACAATGACAAGTTATCGCAGTAACGAATCCCATGAAATTCGTATTTCAATTGGGGTCACTTTACCTCCACATTAGGGCCTCTTGAGTGATTTGGACCCTTTTTTAATGGCACCCAATGAGATAAATATAACCTCTATGACAAATATTATAATCTGCGACAAAATAGGATATAATCACATTTTATTTTGTACTATAGTACAGAATCGATAAATACACTGTACGTTATGCACTATATGTTTATATATATATATGCACTATAATGCACTACTATATTAATTAATTATTAATATAATTAATCTTTAATCGTTACAATCTGGGTGAAAAAACCGAGGGCTAAGAGATCAAATATGGATGCTCATTGCAAAAAGATGGTTAAATAAATACTAATGTATGGCATAACTAATTATGATTATAAATATTTTAAAAAGACACTAGACCGGACAAAAACATACAATTAAAAAAAACAGGATGAGTAATTCATAATAGGAATCACAATAAACAAAAAAAATAAAAAGAGAATGAAGGAGGGAGAACGGACAACATTTTACATATTAATAATGGATTGAATTATAAGCAATAAATAAATGCATATATCTAAACTGAATCCAAAAGGACTTAATGACAAATTTGTTGATAATATATGAAAAAATGATGTAAAATCTATTACAGATTTAACTATGCTTAAATAGGCTCGTACGCTTGTATGTAGACTTTTGCTGTAAACAAGTCATGGATATAAAACTATAAAGTTAACTATATTTCAATTACAAGCCATGATAGTATTCATTGCTTTTGGTCCCATTACACATATTTTTAGTGAATGTAGTTTTAAACAATGTAGTACTAAGTGGCTTTTTAAAAATTTAGATTAATACACATTTTAGCGAAACTTTTAAATTCGTATTTTATAATAATAAGGCTAGACATAATTGACCCATGTTATCAAGGTTTATTGTCAATATATTGTGAACGTCCTAATCATACTACCATAAACACCTAAATCGTAAATTAATTTATGTACCGGATACTATATCTAAAAGTGCATCAGATAATGGAAAAATCGTGCAAATTATGATAAAAGTATGACATTTTATGGAGATGTTCTTTGTGGCCTTTAGATAATGGCCTTTAGGCATTTGAAAATCCGAAATGGCGACCATTTTTCAAGATGGCCGCCAAAATTTCCGAATTAACAAGGCTCTATTAGTGTGCATATTGTTAATTTTAATTATAATAGATTCAGTTTTCATTGATAAAATGATGCCTGATTATCTGTAATAGCTGTTCCTTTATTACTTAATAATTGTGACGAAATCTTTACACTTATTGATGAAAAAGTAACAAAGATTATGTAAATATTGAACACCCTTTTATTGTATGCAAAGTGTTGGGTTTGATTTAGTGTTTCATGGCACTCCTTAGATTTCTCCTTTTCAAAAATCATAACAAAGGAATCTAATATCAAGTATTAACCATCATGAGAAGTAAGAGTTTAGATACTTTTTTAAATACTTAAATACATGGCATAACAACCAAAATCAATGTGAATATGTACTCTTCAGATATTACCAGACACAAACACACCTATTGGAAAAGCTCAATATTGTTGGTGTCATCATAAAAAAAGCTTCTACAGTCTTTTGGAGTGTCGCTGGTGCCAGTTATTTTTCTTCTCATTCCTTGACCACTTTTGGATTTAGCTTTAGATTTCAGAATTAGTTTCCTGTACACTTCAAACACATGTCCACTCTGCTGTACTTGGCACAGAACAATTAAACTTTTTGGATGACATCTTCCTTAGCATAGTCATCAAATGTCTTTGAGGTTCGTGGAAGTATAGCATTGATTAGTGCTGAGCTATCAACATTTATTGTGTCACCCGTCGGTTCTCGGTCTGGAGGGTTTACTTTTGATTGAAGCATGTCAACTAGCTGTGACTTCTGACATGTATAAAGCATTTCATTGTCGCTGAGATATGCAGGAGATGACTGATTCTCATGCTTAAAAATAATTCTTGCAAATCACAATGTCATATATAAATAAGCTTGAGAACAGCTGAAAGTCATCTTTCAGCACCTTTTCCTTATTATTTCCTCCTGTTCTGTCCATATTCAGACCATTCCCATTGGATTTATTTTGCAAGAGCATACAAAGGTTGGTCAGCAGCACAAACGGGTGTTTTCCCTGGGTTAAAGAAACCCAATGTTTCACGAACCTTATCTAGGACGTGCCTGATAGTAGTAACAGAGTGAGCCTGGTCTCGCAATAGTTGAATTAGTGCGGAAATACTCACTTCAAATGGCAATATTATTTTCTGTGCTGCATGGTGGGCAGACCAGGTAATTCTGACTGCATCAGAATTATCTGAATCATATGCAGGCATGTTCATCCTTCAAATGTAACTGGATAATCTCAGGTAAGGGAAAATAATTATGTTCTACTAAAGGAGGATTTGGATTCTTAGCTATGTAAGCAATATTGGTGTATGTCTTTGGCAGCTCTGGAATTTTTATTATTTTGAGATCAGATTTCATATTCAGTTGTTCTCTTTCTTCAATAGCATATTCTGGACTTTGGTGTTGAAACATTGAAACATGTATATTATCAAAGGATGTTTGAGCGGTGGTAGCAGTGGGATTATGGTCAATATTATCCAAAGCATTGTAGTAAACAACTGCTTTTTAAGACTGGTGGGCAGACAACTCTAACATCAATATATGTATACTTGACCGGATTATATCTCTTTCCTAGTATAATTCATTTATATAATTTGATTGTGTAATCAAGAATAACAATTCTTACTCAAAACGCCCAACTGAATGCTCTTCTGGAACCAAAACCGATTTTTACGCAGAATGGCTGTCATCTTGAAAAATGGGCGACATCTTGGATTTACAAAGATGTTTCATATCAAATAAAATGTACAGATGTACTAATATATTTGGAACACAAATAAACCAATTTAAAATAAAAAAAATTGAGTTAAAAAAAAATCAAGATTTTTAAATTTTTAATAAAACGAATGATTGTATTTTGCTATAAATAAAAAGACTAAAGCATACTATAAAACAACATATAACATAAAACATTATTTAAATATAATGTTTTACAGGTGTTGTTTTTTAATTATATGGATCGTTTTATTTGCTATAAAAACAAAACAATATATAACATTTGTACTTTGTATATAATACTTTTACATATAGAAAATGATTAATAAAGAATAAAACAAAATTAAAAATAAATATATAGTTGTTATATGGTTAGCAAAAAGGAAAAAATGGAACTGAATCACGGAAACATAATTTAATTATATTGGAATACTTAAATCAATAGAATTTTATTTCAAATTGTATACAAAGGGTGCTTATATATTTTTAATTTAAGTTTCTTTAATGAAATTTCAGCCAGCTGAATAAACAAACGCAAATGCATTCTATCGAAAATAATAAGACCCTTCAGAAATCGATTTGACTTAAAAGATCAATTTTTTGCCTATTACATTGTACCATTTAATGTTGTATGTACAATTTAAAAAAACTGAATATCCAACTGTAAGACACTACAGTACGAAAAAACAAGTTAGGTAAATCAATAGATATATTCTATATCGAACAGTACCCTAGTCAATAGAAAATAAATTTGATCGATATATTGAACTATATAAGCCAGCATAAGCAGTTAGCAGCGTTGTCGGCCTAATATTTCATACGTGTATTTGATATTTTAAAACCAAAGCTCGCATGTGTATTTTCTAGATTTATTCAAGTAAAAGAAAAAAACTTTAATTTAAAATCAAATCATTTTAACACATTTTAATCCATTAATTGGATAATAATAATTATTGGGTTTCCGACAACACTAATGACATGTAAGCTATTAATTGTCCGGACACATGTGAGATATTAAGACAATCAAATATTTGATCTTCGCATGCCAGGTATTGACAACGATGGAACACAATATTTGAAGTATTAAACCATGAGCTATGACTTCTTAATAGTTTATCTGACAGTCACGAGACTTACGCAGCGTGAAAGAGCAGTAATTTTGGTAATTTTGATAGAAAACACATATTTTGACAATAAATGTCCCGTGTGAGGTTTTGATTTAAAATGTCAAATACGCATACATGTTAGAAGTTGAGCCGATAACGAGACGAATAGTTATACAACTAACAAAGAAATACTAACCTTCTTTCACATGTCTTTTCTCAGCAAGTATCTTATCCTGAAGTAGTAAGATTTGTTTGTTAAGCTGTTCGTTGATTTCTGTTTGAATTTCAAAACGAGTTTTCCATTCATTGCCTGTGAAATGTGTAAATTAAAAGAAATTAAAAATAAATTTTAACATAGACAACAACTTTCATCATTTCAACATTACTTTCGTCATCTACTGATGAAAACTTCTTTTCCAAATCTTCAATTGTCATGTTGATTTCAGTGACAGATTCTTCTAGTGCTTGTCTAAAATGACATAAAATTATTTTGTATAGATAGATTTTAACCTTTAGGTTTTCTTCACACTACCTTTCACACTAAAATTAACATATTACTAACATAAAAACACAAATTTTTTGCAATAAATTATATAAAATTACTAATAACTATGTTTTTTAATATAAATACATATTAAGAAATATTTGTGTAAAATATATGCAATAATATGTGCTAGGCATGTGTTACGGTCAGTGTAAAATATACTTTTAAATAAATACAATTGTGTAAAATACTTAATAAAATTATCTCTTCGATGTTATCACTATCTGTGAGAGATAATTTTGTTACATAAATACATATAAATAAAGCGTGTATATCTATATATATTTATAATTATTTGATGTGACTGTATCCAGCATAACATGTCTTAATATACTACAATTGGAGAGTTTTATGAAATATGAAAACATAAATTCAACAAAAAAAGTGTTATATTTCTGATAGTAGGATACCTAACAATATGTATTATCCATTGCGAAAACCACGTACATTATAATTTAAATGCTAGTATACACAGAATAGTATAATAAATAATAACTGCAGGTTATTTCAAATAAATTACCTTGATTAAAAATAAATTCTTAAAAAATTGTCAATAAACGTATATTAATGTTTTCAAATGCTCTGTTTTCTTTCCATTTTGAAAAATTCCTAATGGTTAACATCGATGGCTCGACTCAATGATGTTTCTATAGTAAATATATGTAATATTCATATTTAAGTAAATTACTACTATCAGTAATATAATACGTTATATATAAAAATTAGTAAATGGAATTTATTTATAAAAATTTATATCTAAATAACAATATGAAAATTCAAGAAACCTGAGGTTTATTTCGTGCTGAATTAAAACAAATAAGTTAACATTACGCATTAACATAAGTTTTAAACACAATAGAAGCTATTTATTATGTGTAGCCATAACCTTTAAATAAAATTCAACCTAAGTAAAAATTTTAATTTATGAATGAATCAGTGTATATTGAATTATGTGAATTATAGAAAAAATATTTACAAAAGAATTTGTGATAAACATGGAATTCGAAACAAAACGTATAGAGAAAACCCTACAGTGTGTCTTTCATTCGTTGTTAATAGTAGTATGGAAGGATGAGCTTTACGCCAACCATCTCCCCACACGAATTAAAAATTTTTTAATTTCGCGCAAATATTTAAACCGATTTAAACAAGGTCAATGTCGTTTTCGGGTAAATCGGGGTCGGGATTCCGAATTTGGAGTTGGAAAATATTTCGGGGAGCAACTGACGACATATCTCGCAACAACACCAACTCCGGAACTCACTGCAACACTGTGTGAGCTTCGACCGTTGACGGTCTACGACCAACGTTTAATAAAAATTTCACTCTAGACGCTATCTACTGGACGAAAATAACTCCCGATAGACTTCTGTACAACTAGGACGGATTATCGATAGACAATGTGAGCAAGCTTGAGGCAGGGCGCTACCGGTCAGATCCTTCTCAGATGCAATGAAATTTACTTTGGGCAGCACGGTGACTCTAAATATGTGACTAGCTTAAATTTCCATATAGTTCAGATTCATTATCAGGCAATGGATATTATTTTTGGAGCGGCTATACATCGCGAATGTCTACTACTGAATGATGATGATATCACCTGTTTAAAAGAGAATTCAACCGTTGACATTACTGCTTACAACACTACCTTCGACTCGTATTACCGGAATGCGTACATGGATATTGCCAGAAGGGAAGAAAGGAGCTATTCATCAATTAATTGCATGGAGATTTTGCGTCAACACCACCCAATTCACCTGAATTGGCGGACAGAAGCAGTGCCGTCAGTTACCCTTTAGAAGTGCAAAAAAAACCACGCTACGGAGACAAAATGCATCCACAGTGTTAGGGAAAACCCCAAAGAAAAAGGCATCACTCAAACTGAAGATGATGGAGTAAGTGGTAACTAATAATTCTTGACCGGTTTAATGATCTTGCTCCCTAACTTTTTTTGTCTTCTGGTTGAAATGTGACTGGCAGATTCATGTGACTCGATTAATCATGGGCAGCTTTCTAACTCTGTGTAAGTATACACGGCTGGTTTCCATACGTCTTATTCCACCGGTAGATATCACGGCCCAAGTGTTGCAATGATTTCATCGCTTCGAGAATACAATCATCATCTTCAAACTGACGATAGCTGCAGTCGAGTGGTTTGGCTTTGAGATATGGGTGAGGTACGAGTACATAGGATATCCTAGCTGCTTTGTGCACCTTTTCATGCCCCTTTGCCGCAAACAATTCATCCTAGCTTTTTACAAGGAAGCACTCTATGTCCGCATACACTACATATGTATGGGAGGCTATGCACAGACTGATAACGTTTGAACTTGTGGTAAAATTTATCAGATAGAGGCACAAATGTTTTCGGTTAGCCAGTGTAGTAGTACTATATATGTTTATCCAGTAACTCCTGTCTACTGAAGGGTTGCAGGCAGCGTTGACAATGTTTACGACTGTGATGAGATTGTCCTGTAATTGAACAGCTGTTGAGGAGACAATTGAGAGCAGTAACCTCTACGCAACATACGGCAGGGGTACTCCTAATTGTCCTCAAACTACTCCAGCAAGTTAATATATAGGCCGGGATTTAATCTCTCAAACTTGAATATATCGTGTGCCGTCACAAGAAAAAGTATTTCCAAAAGACAACTCTGATGTATTGACTAAAGTTTTCTGCCATCGGGAAACAGAGAATGTACCGCATGACTACGAGAGCATTGACGTGGGATTTTACCAGCTAAACACCAAGAGACAAAAGACGCCCGTCTACCAAATGATTATGACGACAATAGTGACTAACTTACTAATTAGACGTTGTACTTGTATATGTTGTACTACTATTGTCGTCATAATCGTTTTATAGGCGGGGTTTTAAAACTTAGTAGATTTAATGTTCTCAACTGAGTCTCTGATGATTGTTGTCGCTGATACGTCTTAAGAGAGGAGGAAGAGATCCAAACTGTTCTGTGTAAGAGTGAAAAATGATCTCAAGGGGCTTTGCGGAGCATTTTATACATCTCCAAATTCAAAATTACCGCCCTCGATTTACCTGAAAATGACATTGACCTTGTCTAAATTGGCCAATAAAAATACGATTCATTTTTATTAAATAGCTAAAAATTCAAAAACCTTGTTTAAATCTACTAATAGGAACATGGTTTTTAAAAATGGTGAAAAATTCCATGGATAATTGTTTAAATTTAATTTTGAGTTTATGTTATTTCATTATATTTTGTGACCTTGAAATAACCATAATGAATTCCCTAAAGTGTAAAACGATGTTCTATTATTTTCAAAATACTATATTTTATTAAAAAATTATACACTTTTCATTAAAACTATACTGTCTTTAATTTTAAAAATACTATATTTCATGTTACTACCATTTTGAATGAACTTTCTGATCTTGTTAAGTATGTGATATATTGCATTGTCTAAAAACTCAGGATTCGATTCAACATCAGCATGGCAGGATGAGAAAATGGTCCCCTTATGTGGGTCAATTTGTAATATGTGAATGGCCAACACAGTATACACGTTGCAATTATCACATCTTTCATTTAGATTATGCAATGCCTTTTCGACTATGGTGCTTAGATTTTATGATTAATCCATGTATAAGTAATAATGTAATAAATATATGTTGGACAATATATTTAGGTATATTAACCTTTTCCTGACGGGCTTATTTACAGTTGATACTTACGTTTTCAACGCATTTCTAAAAAAAGTTATATTAAAAATCATTGGAGATAAATTTATAATGTCCGCTGTGTGAATGTCACTTCTCTAGATGACATAACCGTTGGACTGATATTGATAAATAAGGGAACGAAATTTCTATTGGTCAAGATAAGAAAAGCGATAGACACTGCGTGCAAAGACAATTTAGATTGGTTGACAAATGCTTGTGAATTTTCAATCTATATTCTTTTTAGTTCGTGTATAAAATAGGCTCCTACGTTTTTAATAATTGTAGTTATAATTGGATAATGAATGGTATAATTAACAAAAGCACTCATAAAGTTTAAAAAATTATAAAAAATTATTTAAAACATGTATTACAAATATAAGTGTCTGTTTATTTATATTCTATTTTGGCCTATATGTCTGCAAATATGACTTCTACCTACTAACTTCATATTGATTGCTTTATATATTGAATTAATTTTATTATATCCCAATCCTCATTGTCATAAAATAAAATTGTTGCTGCCCAACAGTGTTGGGAAGTATTTCCAGTAATAAATATTTGAGGCGAACTTCCATTCTTGATTATTAGAGCACCTGCATAATCTTCTAAATA
>JAUZND010002461.1:0-12839 GCA_034780555.1 Coelogynopora nodosa
TTTAAAGGGTTCTTTAAGGAACCTTTTCAAAAAGGGTTCTTCGGACAAATGGTTCATTAAAGAACCCTTTCATTAAATAATCCTTAAAGAATCCTTTTTATCCAAAGAACCCTTTAAAGAACCTTTTTTTCTGACAGTGTGGGAATAAATAAATTGTATAATGAATAAAACAAGCGGTAATTAATTTAAACGTTTTTTTAATTCACCAGATCTGGTCCTCGGCGCAACGTTCCTATACATTTTCTTAATTTGCTTTAGGAACTTTGTGAAACGAATGTTCTCACTTCCATCTTGCAGGGTGACCACACTCTTTAATATTTTTTAATCCTTTTAATTAATTCAAGCATCCTTGAAACTCCTTATGTTAACACAGATCTCCTTCATTTGTAACTATTTTACAATTTTATTATTGTCTACTGATCTAAAACTTAAATTACATAAAATCGTTAGTTTTATAACTCAATTTATTTAATTATTTAATTTAAATGATTATATGAATATTATAACGTATTCAGTATAGCCTACTTGTATACATTTTAAGGGTTTTCAATGTCAGTCATTGTAATTTGATGGCTGTAAATCTTTCTTTGACAAGCGAGCAGTCAACTTTCTACTATCTAGTTTGTAGGTATAAATGATAAATAAGAATATTTCAAAATTTCCATAACACCTCAAAATGCTTTCCAGAGAGGAGTTCACCTCGGTGAACGAGCAGAGCGCTGTACGTGTCGAATACAACTTCCTGACGATCAAGAACATCAATGTGTGGCAGTGCGAACTTGCGCCCACTGTCCGCGACGGTATGAAAACCTGGAACATGTCTGTCCAGTTCTGGCTTGCCTACTATGTCTATCGGAGAGTGCCCATCAAATCGATCAGGTTGGTTGGCTGACATGTCATCCGATTATTTGTAGTGTATCACCGTAGGGAGCAGTTTACGGGCATACCGAAAAAAATCTCAACTATATTATATTATCATTATATGTGATTAAATAAATATATCAGACAGGTGTTTCTAATTTATTAGTGACAAATAGTATTCAACACTATTATAATACACGTTCATTGAACGTATAAATTTGAAATGACAGTATTTAAAAAATAAACATGTCATGTGAGTTTTTTTAACCCTATATAACAATCTTACGACGATTTTTTGGAAAGTTTTACTTTCGACATTGTGTTGAATATCACATTTTGACGTGTCACCTCATGATGGTTCGACAACCTTTTCTGAGATACTTGTAATATAGATTTAAGAGATGTAATTTTCGGATTTCCGGTATTACAAGGCAATTTGGTTGGATCTCGAGATTTTTAAAAATATGTAATAAAATTAAACTACCCCTACATCCCTGACACCATCACCATCAAACCACAGTCACCTGTCTTTATATCAGACATTTATTTTATATCACTGTTATCCAAATTGTAATGTAACTTAACTATGCTTCACTACGCATTACATGCCACTTTTTTTCGCAAACTTATTTTTTTATTAGTATTTTTATTAGTATTTATTTTTCTATGTATATCCTCCCTCGTACAAAATTAGAACGTTTTTACTCATTATTCGAAAAACGTTCAGATTTCGGGGGTGAAACCGCCTCACCATACGTCCCCTGAGATTGTTTCAAAAATTATTTTTACGGTAACGAATCTTGGGTAAAATACGAGCCCTGCATATCAGTCGTAATTTATCAGGATTGTTAGGGCATGGCATTATTAGCCATTTTGATGAAATGCCTTGGCTATGTTGGAAGACGTTATATGTCTACTACCACTCAAACGAACCCTTATGGGAGGCCAGCCAGTGAAGGATGCTTAACGGTTACACTACAACTGAAAATTATGTATTATATATTTTGGGAATCTGAACAAAGGTTTAAACAAGCAACCATCATATCACACGTCGCTTGCTTGCTCTAAATTCGACTTTGTTTTTCAGTGTCTTTTTTATCTTTATGTTGTATCATATCCTGTGATGGCATGAAAAGTGAGAATGATTAGTAATTTTTTTTACCCAATCTCACGAACAAATTCATAATTTGAAATGAATTTTAATTGTCTACTTATACCCGAAGACAATTATTCTAAGGTATTGATAATGACAAGGTGATACGCAATATTTTATACATATTTTTTGCCATTCTTATCATAGCATATAATATCATGTTGTATTTTAAACAATGAACACCATGAATGAGTTTCTCTGTCGGTTGGTATAATTGTAAATTTTGTATTGTCATTTTAATTTTTAAAAAAAAATCTACTGGAGAAATTTCCATATTTAAAAGTGCCCACTCAACTGCATTAAAAAATACAATAAAAGTAAAAGTAAATGATTTAAGAAACACATTAGCATTAAATTAGACGTTACATACTAATTATTACAAATTTGGAATGTGGACCCAATGTGGACAATTCTGTGAAATATATTAACGTGTAAATACCGTATTGCATTAAAATATGGTATTATTTGATACTTCTATTTACTTTGTTTTCTTTAATTCTTGCACTAAAATATATTTAAATATTATTTAAACATAACAAATTCAAACTGAAAAAACTATTTTTGCGGTAGTACGATATTTTTATTATTGCCGAGTACTACTACAGATCTTTATGATCATAACAAATGAAAAGTGAATACAAATAGTATGTCCCTCCCGTGTGCTACCTCTCATTCCTCACGATCCCCCGCCCTCAGAACCTCTTTAACAATGCTGGTGAGCGCCTACTGGCACGGCATCCACGCCGGCTACTACCTCTCATTCCTCACGATCCCTCTCTCCCTGCTCGCCGAGGGCACCCTGGCCCGCCTTCTCGATAGACCCTCTTCTCGTCGTCTGTACCACTGGACCGCCTGGTTCTTCCGGATGCGCTGCAAGGAGTACATGGGCATGGGCTTCATGCTGCTCACCTTCAGCGCTACCATGCAGTACTGGATCAGCATTTACTTCTCCATGCACGTGGTTATCTTGGGCTTCATTCTGATCCAGGTGTTGGGCCTTGTGCCGCCCGCGCGATCCTCCGGATAGACTGACGGATTCTCTCTTTTATTTCTTTCTTCCCCTCTGTTTCTACTTTTTGTGACTTCGTTTTTCAAATTTTACCGGTGGATTTAACATGTTTTGTGCCATATTTGGTAAGAACATGTTTTACTTTAATTGTGTAATATGTAGATACTTTATTAATATTTAAGATGATACATATTGTATGTCGAGGACCATGATTAAATGGGCCTTAATTTTTTTGGGAATTTTGCAACCGAAATAATAGAAAATATCAATAACCAAATAAATGATAAAATGTCGACAAATAGCAAATATTGTTGAAAGGCAGGTACAGTATAATCTGGTAATAACATGATTTAAGGGACTGTTAAACTTTGCTTGTTATGTTCAATGATTGTTATATCCGGTGTAACCCACAGAACCAAGAAAACTTGATTCTTGTAAGAACGTATACTTTGTTCAATTTGTATTGCATAATATTAATTAAACTTAGATTATAATATGAAGAAGTTACTATTGACGCTTCTCAAGCAGTAATAATTAATGTAGACAAGGGGTGGTGGTAAAAATTACACATATTTTGCTTCACTATTTTTAGTGCAAATTAGTTTACATCCGATTAAGCTTTAATTTTCAAAGACGAGCTAAATATCGAATGTTTTGGACATTTTTTAATAATAAAACTGGTCACGTATACAATGAAATTATAATTTTACATATTTCGAACTACTTTTCTGTTATCTTTATTGAATGTATATTGAAATCATATTTCAAAATATAAAATCTATAATATTATGTTAGTTATATTATATGTATATTATATATTATGTTATATTATATTAGTAATTAATTAATTATCAATTATCAATTATTAATTTATGATAATTTATTATAATTATTATGAAACTAATTATCAATTAGTAAAACATGTAATGTATTTCAAATATCTATTACAAGCAACTAATTTGCATAAAAAATGGTGTATGAAATGTATTTTGATCTTTAAATATATAAGAAACGTAATAAATACACTAATGTATAGTTCAAATTGTTTTTTGCGCATATTTATTTATTTTAATGTTTTATTATATAAATATTAGGCAGTAGTTTATTAACAAAATTAAATAAACCTACATTTTTCATGATTATAGTTTATTTCTGTATATTTTCGCCGTTTAATTTATTTTAAACACATTAATTGACATATTCGATATATATGTTTATAATATAATAGACGTAGTCAGTAGGTGGTTTCTTTATAATATGTAGTTAACTATATATTATTGGAACTACTACTTGTTAGTAATCTATTAATGTTTATTGTATTTTATAAATATATATATTTTTTTATACACATTTTCTTGTTTTTCCAGATATGCATCAATGATCGAAACGATCTACATCAATTTGTCCAAATTAATTAATGTGAACGATAATCTTAACGATTCTATTTCATAATATTTCCCTAGATTATATTGTGTTTTTCTTTTAAATGATACTAAAAATGTACTTACATTTTCATTTAGGCTATTATTATAATAAACAGTTTAGTAAATGATGTGAAGAATCTATCTTATCATGTTAATATTTCGTTGCATATATACGTATAAGTTTAAACATTGTTCTGGACTGTTCGTATTTATTGCTAATAATCCCATAAACAAAATGCACCAAGAGTCAATGTTTTTTTATTGATAGATTTATTTTTAGTTTTGTGTTTAATTTTTGTTGTGTTTTAAGCTAATAATATCATGCGTTAAATTAGCTTTACCTGTAAAGATTATGTATACTATTACAACTATATTTTATGAATATTGAATTGTGCCATTTTTGTGTACTTTATGATTTGAAAAATTCCAATATTTCACTTTGACAACAATAAAGTCATATTTTTTGAGTTTTTTTTTTTAATATCATAATTTGTTACTAGTTTGTTTTTATTGTTTTGCGTTAGTACATTGTTTACTTTGACAGTTTAAAGGAAATCTCGTATTAAATATATAACGTTAACAATTGTGACCAAACTCGATATATTATTCTATGTAATATTTATCCTTTGAGAAAGTGAATACATTAGATTTATATAGTTGTATTATTTTATGTTATTAATTATTTCAACATCTTGTTTTAAAAATAAGTATAAAAATGTAAATATCACTATTGTACCTACCTTTATTTAAAAATTGTAAAATGGCTGTGTAATAATGTTTTAGAATAAAATTAGTTTGATGAACCTTTTCATATGTTATAAATAAACATAAGTAACTGATAAAAACATTTTTAACATTCTATCTTTAGTCAAGCATTAACAAGATTCCGGAATGCTGTAAAGTTTGTATTGGTCCCTTTTACAACTGATGTCATTTTATTGTAAGTGTCAGAACAAATCACTTTTTTAAATAACCTTTATTATTTTTTAATTAAATGCCAGAATTAAAAAAAAACTTTCGTAAAGATTTTATAATCGTCTGTAGAGTATAACATATTTTCAAACACGATTTTTTGTGTATTAAAAACTTAAACAGTAATTAGGCTAGTTTTGTGCCCCTGGAAATAATAGTTAATATACATATCGTATAATATCTAAAAATTACTATCTGATACGATATGTTTGTGTATCCTTTGTGTTCTACCTTTCACCTCTTATAGAGTGAAAAATGGAGCCATCTCTAGAACAGATTCAACAAGACATCAATTTCACGGAAGATATCAGCAACAAGATGCAGATTCCCAGTCGGTTATCAATAAAAGGCCCGATTGGCCGTACATCCAGTTGGGGTCCGAATATGGGGGACGGTTACGCCGGCAATAGTATGATGGAGGTGCCGGATACCATCCTAGTTGCTGGGAGTGACAAACATGTTGAACTTCCCAGAAATCAGAAATATCGACCTTCTAGTAAGTTGGTTGGCATATTAATTGAAATAATATGTTCTGCAATGCTAGTTTAACTAAATAGACTTTACTCTCTGTAAAATTAATTGGTAGTGAAGGATGAATATATAACTAAAAATAAAATTTATCCGTGAATTAACTAAATGTTTTGACCCTAGCTCTTATTATGTTGAAGATATTAAAAAATTAACTTTATTAAAAAAATAACTTTAAATATAAACGTACTACTACTGTTTTTTAAAAATTATTTTTTTCGAAAAATCACGTTTAAAAATAAACTCGTGTATTTTTCTTTATTTAAATTTAATTTCTTTAAAGTTTATAGTTCTTTCTACTGAAGAAGTGTTATGTTCGAAATGTGTCGTTGAAGTTTCCTAATTTTTTGTTTTTGTTTATATCACTTTATATTTTAGTTAATACTTAATTTTGCAGAAAGTGTTTTATTGATTTTTGATTTTTTTGTTGTATAATTATTACTATTTTAGGAAGTTATAACGATTTCTGTTTTTCGATATATTTATGGTAAAAATGATCACCTAATGTTGTCGAGATAAAATCATTGTTCTCATGTGTTTAGTGTTTACATTAAAATAAGAGGTGATGCTATTAAATAGTAACATTTAAACGTCTTCAAATTTTATCATATTCTTTAGAGTATTTATTTATAGTTTTAAGAAATTTTACGGAAATTTCTTTGTCAGCTGTTAGAACCCCTGATCTTAAAATGGTGTCGAATGATCTAAAAATTTATGATATATTTTTATCAATTGATTTTTAAAGGGTAAATTGTTTTCAATATAATTGTGTTTCGATATTTTATACTACATTTTTACGTGTACTGTAATTACTCGTTTGGTGTGTACAAATGCTTGATTGTGTTTATAAAATCTTATACAAAATTTTAATTGTATTTTGTAGTACATCTTTTGACATAAAGTTTGTAGGTTTCTTAGAAAACCGATACAAACCACAAACCTTAGAATTACAACATTAAATTCTGTAGGTCTTGATAAAAATGTTAAAAGTCTCGAAATAAATATTTTCTTAAATTTCTACAACATTTCAGCATATTAGCATATCATATGTGTTTTTGTTTCAAATCAAAGTAAAATTGCAGATATTTTATGTGTTATATATGATTATTGTGATTTTCAATTGTAAAAATGTTATTTTGATATTTAATATCTTCGTTTTTTTATTGAAAGTCTTGGAATATTTCAAGGTTACATTGGTTTCAATATTCTGTTTGCTAATATTAATTTTTATAATAATACTGATCATATTTAAAGCAATATTATATTTATTTAAAAATTATTAAACATATATTTTCTTGATAGTTTTATAAACGTGGAAATATTGTTCACAATGTAGCATTTATGCCTGAATAATTCAAATGCTATTGTTTACGCTTTTGATGGAACTTTATATCTATGAAATATGTATTGTATTTTTTAATTTAATTAATTTTTTGTATTTATATTTTATTATATGATTCATTCAGCTACAATTAGACGACAGACTATAAAATGGCATTATTAAATCTATCTAATCTGCCAGGTAACCAAATTTCAGGTTTTAATGATACAAATGTTACAATTTGTTTCTAATGAATCAAGCAACCGTTTTTTAATTGAATTAATTAAATATAACTTTGAAATCTATGGTTAGACAATATTTACGAAGTGGTAAAAAAAGGCGAAGAAAAGATACACTTGAGTGACTTGACCGAACCATCAACATCATCCTCAGATACAGCAATCATGTCATCTTCAAGCACAAATTCCAATATTTTTGTTCATAAAAATATAATGATAGTTTAAAAATCATTCTTTTACTTGGATCCTTCGAAAATTGTTCCTTTACATTATAATTATATTTCTACATGACATTGTTCATATCTCAAAAGGATTAAATGTAATTGTTTATTATGTGGTTCCCATATAGTTTGACATATTTTTCGTTTGTTCATATCGTGTGTATTTTTCATTTGGCAGAAATAATTATTTCTATATTATGTATATTTTTCACTTGAAATCATGACATATTTTACATTTCCAACCTTTTTAGCCTAAAAATCCATATTTACAGAATTAAAAAATATCACGAACAATTTTGATATTGAACTAACGAATGAATGAACTACTATATCTATTACATACATCTCATTGTGGTTAGCATTATAGGGAACATAAATGGTGGTTTATTCTGTTTGTACTAATACAATGTAAATGCGAACGATAGAAAATTAAGTAGATAGAAAAGTAATAACCGGATAGAAAGAATATACATGTAGATAGAAATCAATAGATAGAATTAAGAAAAATAAGTAGAAAGCAAATAGTAAAAAAATACATGAATATTATAAGTAAAATTATTTAAAATACCTATTTCATTATATAAACATTAGTGTATGTTTATCCGTCTTTCGCATTTGCATTATATCACTTGTTTGCATTACTTAGTGTGATATTTTACTTTTGTGTATGATGACCCTTTCAGGTGCAGTAGCAGAAGAAGTAATGAACACTGCTAATTTAGGTTTAGGTGACCGTTCTCCACGAGTAGACGTTGAACCTCCCCCAACCTCTATGGTACTTGGAAAGGTGGAATATCCTGATATCGATAGCAGGACCAAAAGCAGGTATAGTTTTGTTGTCTTTTTAATTATCCCTGATTACTGATTACTTGACATCGAACTTTCGATTATTTATAACTGCAAAAATTACTATAATTTCGTTAATCCTAATCGGGTATTGTTGACTGTGTTTTTGACCGCATATATATAGAGTAGTTTGGTAGGTGATACTAATTTTCATTCATAATGAACCCGCGATCATGGTAAACCAGAAAAGGTCAATAAATTGATAGTGGAAAATCACACCGATATTTAGAAGTTTCCAAAAAGGCATAACATTTTGTCAATCTGTAAATAGTTCAAATTTTTTACGGATAAACATTAAATCCTAACGTTGTGTTTTTTTAATATAAATTTGCCTGCAACAAATGAATGTCTACTTTTTTCTTATTTTCTTTACTTTTTTGCTACTACTCATTTATTACGAATTATTCTTTCCAATTTGCAAGTAGACATACAATTAAAATTACAGTGACCCTTCTAAATATTCTAAAATAGAATATGTATTATACAAGTACTATATTTGATATATTTTTTGGGATACATGTTTAGGTCCTTAAAATTCTAGTAAAAATTTAGAAGTCAGTGGGTTCTGACGAAAATTCTTGAATATGGAATCAATCGTAATTAATTAAAGCCTTGTAACTATTGCTAAAATTTATGATAAGAAGTATTTTAATTTGAAACATTACTAAGAAGTTCGAAGTAATGTTGGAAAGTTTAAAGACAATATTTAGTGTTTAGAATATGTTATTTTTAAACTATTTTTTATACTACAAATAATGTGCAGCGCATTTGTATATATAAAATCAATATTATGAAACTATTTTCTTCTAAAATTATTTTGAAAACTTCTGGTATGTTGTCATTGATGCGTGGGAATCTTAACCTTAATACAACAATTTAGTTGTAATTTACAATTCATTCTAAATTTGAATGGTATGCTCAATTTGTTAAAATATATTATAAACAAACTGTTCCTTTTACTAACTGTAGCGGATTTAATAAATAATATATTAGTTATTTTATTGAGGTTGTACAGAAATCTGGGTCAGTGTCGAAGTATGGGCTCTGTGTGCCAATTATTCTGGAATCAAAATAATGCTTTTAAAGATATCATTAATACAATGTATAATAATGTACAAGGTACGTTTTCATTAAAAAATCTAGTTTCTACCAGCACAGTGGTAATAATAAAATAGAAAATAAAGGTTTCTATGCTCATAATTTATAAATAAAAAGTTATTTTATTAGCGTTATACTTTAAGCTATGCAATAAACACAATAGAGACGTTTGTTACAAAAGAGAAAGTAAGCTACATAAGTAGCAAGCAACGAGATAACGTAAAAAGTTACATCTTTTTATAAAGCATTAACAAACATAGATCTAATCACAAAAATTGAAAAAGTTTATGTAATCATAACCCTAGCAGCATCAGTCATTTTTTAAACCTGTTTAACTGAAGAAGGAGGTCAACTTGACTCCCCAGCATTTAACCTTGTAGTTACTTTAATATTAAGAATTTTGGACTAGTGTTTTTTCAAGATGATTCTTAATATATCGTTTGTTATCTAATCAGACACTAATATATATATGCAGTAACTAATAATAATTGCTTATTATAACTACTAATTGAACTAAATAGTTGTGCTAATGATAATGTATTAGTTAGGGGGAAATTAATAATGTTTAGGTTATTTTTCAAAGTATACAAGGATTTAAGTTGTCAATAATACGTAGATTCTCCTTGGATATGAATAACCAAAAAAGGATATTTTAGCTCATTTGAGTTATTTATTTGGTCATAAAGTTCGAAAGTGTAATGTTAAAAATTAGGTTGGTACTTATAATTTTAGTGCACTATCTTTAATACATTTTTAGAAATAAACAATCTAACACCGGTGGGTCAGTTCGACACTAGCACTATTTATCTAAATCATGTTCTGCAACTTGGTTGCCACTCGGCCGGAATGTCTGAATTTTTTTCGCAAAGATTAGTTTTTAAAATTGGTTTAAAAAATAGTTAAAGTTAGTTTCATCAATTTTACCAATAAAAGATATACTGCGAAACGGGATAGTAAGATCTTTCTACTCTATCGAACAATGAATCATATTTTGTGTCATGCATACATCGATGTTTCATATTATTTCGGTTCGCTATCACTAGTGGCTTCCATATTGGTCTCAGACACGTTCGACTATCTGAATTTACTTCTTCTCGTAAATGTCGTAGTATATGTTTTCCATCAAGCCTTTATAACAATATCATAAATACGTCAATCAAATTATTTCATTTATTTATTTGGTTAATTTAAAAACCGTAAAAAAACTATCAATTTATAATATCAAACAACTTTTAAAAATTAATGTATGTTTATTTAAAACATATGATAGACATGCATTTTGTTTCAAATTTAGAAAGCACTCATCATACACAGGTAGCTACATTATTCCTGCGCTAAAAATATATAAAAAAATTATTTAACTAATTAATTTAACTTAATTAATAAATAGCGAACAGTAGCGAATAAGTAGCGAACAGTATAATTATTATAATGGCTACTTTCCAGAACCGGTTACGAAGCGTCTGACAGTGACTTCTTCGAGGACGAATCTCTGGCAGCCCTGCAGCGTCAGTTAGAGTCTCTTCGACATCGTGTCCGCAACCTGGAGCAGGAGGGAGAACAGCGAAATCAGCGTGATCGCTTCCTTTACTCAGCTGTGGGTGCTCTCATCCTGTTGAAACTCTGCTCTTTTTTATTGGGTGGAAGAGCTGGCTGATGTGGCCATTTCATTACCGATATCTGACCACTCATCTATTCTGCAATGTTGTGTACGATACTAGTATCCTGTTATATTTTTGTTATATTCAGTGGGTCTATTATTTTTCTTCAAAATATTTTTCACAGATTGTAGCCTTTAAATCTATAGACACATAAATACACTATTCTTTAAAACTTTGCTTTCTAATGTCCCTTCAAGTGTTCATATAGATTTCTTAAATTGTATAACTTTTTGTTATGAGTATCAGTGGTGGCAATTTAAATCTTTCGTTTATTATTATTTATTAAGAAAATTCGTTGAATAATCAGCTTTCGAATGGAGTGAAACAAGCTCTACTTAAACTCATTAATTCTTCAGTTAAATACAGTGATTTGTTATTTTTAATAGAAGGAGGCCGTTCCTTTATATTTCGTTTTTTTCAATTAAAAGTTTGCTTTTTTAGGGATGATTTTAAACAACAACTATCATTTTAATTTTTTAGAAAATATTTCGTTTTTAATTCTTTTTGTACCATAGCAATCGTAGAATAAAATAATTGGCTAACATTTGTCATTGTTTTCGGTTACGCTCTTATATAAGTGAAATAGGGCAGACGTATTATTTTTAATTATAATAATTGTTGCAGTAATGTATTTATCATTTCATTGTTTTAACTATCTCAAATATATATTCTGTACAACATTTCCAGTTTATTTTTTTAAAGTTTTTTTCATAATGCTGTGTGGGTAATAATTTAATAAAAATAATAGAAAATTACGCGTTAAACATGAATAAATTAAATACAAAATCATTTCACATAGCTTGATAAACTTAATGAAAAAGGCGTCCGCATCATATATGTCAAATTAATTCAATCTTTTAGTGAGCATTTTTAGTAAACCACTTTGGATAAGTGTTTTTCTCATTACCATAATTGTTGAAATATATTATTTTTAAATAAACCATTGTATAGAAAAAATGTTTTAACAATTGATGGGTTACATTTTAGAGCAAATTGTTTCTATAATTCAATTGCTTATTACTGGTTACTCCATGCTGTTTTAACTCTTGTACACCAGGGGCTGGGGTAATGGGACAAATTTACCAACCTTCGTAGACTATACCTGACAATGAGATATATCTTAAATACAGTGTCTTATCTTCTATACATACTGAAACGTTAAATTTGGAATATAATCTCAAAGATAATATTCAGCGCAAATGTATATAAAATAATTCTTTTGAATAACTGAGAAAAACTTAATAAATAATGTATTTTTTAAAACTAAATTAAAACAAACTTATGTTACTTAATGATGTAACTATGTTTATAGTTAAAACATTTTTATTAAAATAATAAAGTTTCGAAAGCTATGCTTTTTCAATAAATAATTATATCAGATTGGCCGAATAAAAACACGTACAGTACTGGCCAGAATGGACGACTCACCATGTATTTTTATGTTTTTTAATCAGAATTGGTGATAAATGTTGTAATGCACGGTATTATTAGTTTCATTTGATACAC